>CM066173.1:19600000-19672500 GCA_033629205.1 Lithocarpus polystachyus | reverse complement strand
TCCAGCACATGTGTTAAAAGGGAAGTCTGATAAGTTGGAACCAAAATCAAAAGTATGTTTGCTTGTGGGTTATCCAAAAGAAACTAGGGGTTATTTATTCTATAGTCATAAAGATAACAAAGTTTTTGTTAGTACAAATGCTAAATTCTTGGAATATGACTATATGAATAATTTTACCCCTAGAAGTAGAGTTGTCTTGGCTGAAATGAATGAACTTGTAATTGAACAACCAATGGTTGAAACTAGGGATGATGTGGCTGTATTGGATACACCACAAGATACTACTCATGAGATGTCTAGTACACAGTTGCCTCGTCGTAGTGGGAGGAATGTTAGGCCACCTATAAGATTCATAGGTCTTGGAGAGACTTATGAGGTTATCTCAGAGGAGGTCAAAACTGATCCTTACACTTATGAAGAAGCAATGAATGATACAGATGCACATGATTGGGTCCAAGCTATGAAATCATAATTAGATTCCATGTATTCCAATCAAGTTTGGGATCTTGTAAAGGCGCCTAATGGCATTAAACCTGTTGGTTGCAAATGGGTTTACAAGAGGAAAAGAAGGATAGATGGAAAGGTTGAAACCTTTAAAGCAAGACTAGTGGCAAAAGGGTATACTCAAAAAGAAGGTATTGATTATGAGGAAACCTTTTCACCAGTAGCAATGCTTAAATCTATCAGAATTCTCTTATCCATTGCTGCTCATTATGATTTTGAGATTTGGCAAATGGATGTCAAGACTGCATTTCTTAATGGCAATCTTGAAGAGGAAATCTATATGAAGCAACCAGAAGGTTTCATAGTAAAAAAAAAAACCAAGAGCATATGGTATGCAAGTTGAATAGGTCCATTTATGGACTAAAGCAAGCATCTAGGTCATGGAACATCAGATTTGATCAAGCAATCAAATCATTTGGTTTTGAACAAAATCTTGATGAACCATGTGTGTACAAAAGACATCAAGACAAATTAGTAACGTTCCTAGTGCTTTATGTTGATGATATTCTACTCATTGGAAATGATGTAGGTGTAATGTTATCAGTAAAGTTTTGGTTGTCAAGCCAATTTGATATGAAGGACTTGGGTGAGGCTAACTTTATTCTAGGGATCAAGCTTTGGCGAGATCGTAAGAATAAGAAGTTAGGCTGGATTACTTCCTTTCAGACATGGAGTTCCTCTGTCTGATGACCAAAGGCCTAAGACTCAAGAGGAAGAAGATATGATGAGACAAGTTCCTTATGCTTCTGCAGTAGGAAGTCTCATGTATGCCACGCTTTGTACTAGACCGGATATCTGTTTTTCAGTTGGCATGGTCAGCCGATATCAATCAAATCCAGGACCACAACATTGGCAAGCTGTAAAGCATATTCTCAAGTATCTACGGAGAACGAGAGATTATATGCTTGTTTACCATTGTGAGGATTTGATTCCCATTGGCTATACAGATTCAGACTTTTAATCGGATCTAGATTTCAGAAAGTCCACGTCAGGATGTACATTCACCTTGGGAGGTGGAGCCATAAGTTGGAGAAGTGTTAAGCAATCTTGTATTGCGGACTCCACCATGGAAGCTGAATATGTTGCTGCTTGTGAGGCGGTAAAGGAAGCTGTTTGGCTCAAGAAATTCCTTTCTGATCTTGGTGTAGTGAGAATAGAGCAAGTTCCTATCACATTGTTTTGTGACAATAGTGGAGCGGTTGCACAATCCAAAGATCCAAGGAATCACAAGAAAGGAAAGCACATTGAGAGAAAGTACCACATCATTCGAGACATTGTTGCTCGTGGAGATGTGGTGGTAGCAAAGATTGAAAGTGCAAATAATCTAGCAGATCCCTTTACCAAAGTCTTGCCTCAAAGGACCTTCGAGTCACAATTGGAGGGAATAGGAGTTAGATTAGTGCACAATAATCTTTAGGGCAAGTGGGAGATTGTTAGGATATGTGCCCTTAAATCCTATTGTATGATGCTATGTATGATATTATGTATGACATTATGTGAGAAATGATGTATGACTTAATATTGTGTTTAATAAAGTTGTTTTATTCTTATCTAAAATAATGATAATATGAATATTCAGACATTATAAAATAGTCCATGAGATGCATAGTATGTGATTTATGTGATTTAGTCACAGAAGATATAGATCACAAGTTCTTTGTAAACTCAGAATTTTGGTTCGTAGTCGGTGATGAAATTGGGCATTTCATCTGCGAAGACTATAACATATTAACTACGATGATTTGTCTTGATCATGGAAGTGCTGACTTCTAGTTAATATGTTGATATGTTTTAAGAGTTAAGACATATTGAACTAGACCGCTGTGAGATTTATTATTCTCCTAACGACTATCAATTGAATAATAAATCTCACGACTTGTATTCACATGAACTCTTAATCCTAAGAGAATAATGGACCTGATCATGAAATGTAGGTTGCTTTGATATATCAGGAGTGAGATCTAAAGTAACGGTCAAAACCTCAGTATGTTGGGCAGCCACATTTACTGTTGATGGAACATATATTCTCAAGATGAAATTCATAGTCTCTTAACGGAGATATAAAATATTCCCTTGAGATAAGTTTAATGGGTACAGTTATTCAGAGAGTTAGGCCTAACCACTTTAGTAAGACTAAAGTATATATTTATGAAATTGGATTTTATAAATATATGGTGAATAACTCAAAAGGATTAAACCGGGTATTCAAGGATTAAGATGTAGTAATTTACAAAGTGGCAATCTATATTCATGACTTTGTATTGTTGTGAATATTTTATGAAGGAGTTGCATGTATAATAAAGTCTTGGGATATAATTTTTTAATGAGGTCTAGAGTGCAATTATATTTATATAGTGGTATTAAATATAATTAATGATAACTTTGGACTTGTCAAGAGTTGACAGAAAAGCCCGAGGCCCATTGGAGCTAGTGTCTTATTTGTTTCCTTTTGGTCCCACTCCAAGCCACACATTAAAGCCCAATTGGGAAGGCCCAAAAGGCTAGCCCAGTTAGATAATCAGTTATGTGGAGAGAAACATACAGAATTTTATATAGAATGAAACGGTTTTTATGTGAGATATAATATGATAATATAAGGAAGAGAGACACTCTTTCATATTCTCTCTAGAAAACGTAGAACTGATTAAGAGACCACACATCTTGGGCATCAAGTGGAATTGGAGTGAAGATTGAAAGTCTTCCCGAGTACTTCTTCATTCGGTTTTGAATTTCACTGCATTAAGGTACACTCTTGTTCTTATATTCTGAAACCTACATAGTGCATGTTATCAATTGCGAATGAAGTAGATCTGTTTATTTTCCGTTACGTATGTTTTGTATGCGATGCAAACATATATTTTTCCTAGCAAGTTAGTCTTTGGACACAGTCCTAAGATGATCATAGCCAGGGTAGTCACGATGCGCTGCCCTCGGTATGTGTAGCACCTCGGATATAAGATCTGGAGTGACTACAATGCATGTACCCTGAATGCGAGTGACAAACTGAGGTACAAAGTACTCCAATTCGTGCATGTTGGAGTAGAACTCCTGTATGATCTCGGAAGGGCACGTGACCGGGATGCTACACAGTGACTCCCAACCCCTATTGTATAGTGGAAGGTCAATATCAAAAAAATTCGATAGGATGACTTGGCGTTCCGAGTGAATGCTTTATCGAGAAAAGTTTTCCCAAAAGTCCTTACGGGCCTTATCATCATGGAACCTGATGTTTGAAGGAGTAGAATCAGGGGAAAATGCCTCAGAACCAAGAGGGTTCTGAGACGGAGCAGATTTTCTTTTAAGTGCCACAGAGCAACTAACGAAAGAAAGAGAGAGAGAGAGGGGGACAAACAGAAAAGCACCAACAGATCATACCAAATGAAGAAATTGATCTTTAGGCCAAAAAGCTTCTAGGTTTGAGGTTTAGAGAGAGAGAAATGAGTTTGGGAAGGTTAGGAGACAAGTTCTGTCGAGAGAGATCGGGGAGAAATGAAAGAAATGCCATGCTGACCCTATATATAGAAATCCCAGTTTCTCGATGGTTCGAGAAGTATTGAGAGGTGTAGAGAATAAAAATTCAACAGATACAGCCATCGACGAGCTATCGAGAGGTGTCCACAGGAAAAGAACCTCGACGGATAGAGAAGCTATCGAACATCTATCGAGAATACATAAATTTCCTTGATGAATCGAGAATCTTTCGAAAAGCTATCGAGGCTGAATCTTAAAAACCTCGATAGATCGAAAATGCGATAACAACTATCGAGAAAAGAAGCTCAAGAGGCTCGATAGATAGCCCAGCTGTCAAGAGGTATCGAGAAGCTATCGAGATTGCTTAAAAACAATTTCTTTTCAAAGAAGAGAAAAACACAGATATGAATGCAATCAAGCATGCTATTCAACCAAAGATCCAAACAACATTTTAAGCTCTCAAAATCATCTCTCAATAAGAAAAATGTCAAACATTTAGATCCAAAACACACATACACACTAAACAGGTTTAACCAATTTTTTATTTTAAAAACAAGTTAAGACAATTTAGTGAGTATACATTAACACAAGTATTCCTTGTGATGGCCAAATCACATTGTACCTACACATGTATCAACAGTAGCAAAGAATATTGTGTGTTGTGTGTGAAAAACATTACAAGATTGCATAAGTGTCTACATGTTATGACGATTTGAAATATGAGAAAAGCACTTTAACTCACACACAATCATAACTGCTTGATGGGGATTATCACCTTCAAGGTACATCCTATAACTCCCACATCTCCTAGAAGACACGCTTGCAATTATATATAAAGCATTTTGATTCTTTTTGCTTTTATTTTTCTTTGCATATATTCTTTTGTTAAGCATATCATGCATGGGCATATAAGAGAGAGAAGAAATGCCCAATTATGTTAAGTTTTGACATTGCACTTTTGCTATGCCGAAGCATATAGATGTCATTTCATGATTAGTGGGCAATAGTGGTGAGATGGTTATTTATGTCTTTTTCTTAGGATTTTCTAGTCATTCCCATCAAAAAGAGTGATATGAGTGTTAAGTACAAGAGATTACTTAATCTTACTCATCACAAACACGAGCCACAAAGCTCACTTGCTTAGTTGTGCATAGAGATGCTCATCTAAGCTACAAAAGATACAAAGTTTAGAAAACTAAGTTTCAATGGCCATCCAAGGTACACAAGTACCAAAGTACATAAACACACACTGTTTTTGTATTTTTATGATTTTTCAATTTTTATTTTATTTTATGAAAAACAAAATAAAGCAAAACTGAAAAAAAACAAATAAAAACATGTTAAACAATGCAAAACATAAAACTAGACTGACTCAAAACAAGAAAGCAAAATACTCAAGTAATGCATACCCAAAAACAGGAAAGGAGAGAGAGAGAGAGAGTTACTAAATCACTTGTAGCCTTTTTCCTTCCACACCTTGGAAGAACCTTTCTGTTTGGCAAACCCTTGATCCGGCGGTGAGGAGGAAGAGTTGAAATAGTTCAAGTTCAAAAGGAACATGAGGGCTTTGAGTAGATCTCCAAGAGGAGCAAAGAAGGATGGGAGCTAATTCTAGTTTCCCGATGAGATTATACTGTTGCTCTGTTGAGTTGCTAACCACTTATAGCAATTTGGTCAAGTATGTATGTTCAGTTGCTCCACAGTGATTACAGAGATGCTGCTTCTTTTGTTTAGACTTTTGAGTATTACCCTTCTTATCCCTAGGGTTTTTAGTTTTTTTCTTAACAAGTTTAGGGGGTGCTCCTAAGATAGATTTACTTTTGTCTATGTTCTCACTAGTTAAAACAGTTTTAACATCAATGTTCTCAAATTTAATATTATTAGCAGGAGAAACAAAAACAGTAGTACTAAAGGAAGCAATATTAGGAGAAGAGAAATCATACCCTAAACTAGTTCGATCAGAAGCAGATTTCTAAAGACTGAGCATTTCATCAAGTTTTGCACTTGAAGTCCTCTCCAGTTGAGCTCTGACTTGGAACAGCTCTGCCTCAAGCATCTTGGTCTTCTCAGCCAAGAAGTTGTTCTCAAAATCTCAGTGCTTTAATGGTCTGATTTGCTTCATCAAATTTTGTGGAGATTTCTTCTCGTTCATGCTCCACATCACTGAGCTTCTTGGTGGCCAACCTATACAACTTCTCATGCTTTTCTAAGACCTTGTATAACTTTGCATAGGTTGTATGGATGTTATCTTGTTCATCCATCTTTTCAAAATTAGACTCCACTAAGTCCTCTTCTTCATCCACATCTTTAACAATCCCCTCATTAGGATTTACAGTGGCAGTGAAGGCATTTAGGATTCCATTATCCTCATTATTCGAGTCATTCTCAGGCACGGTGTCGCTCAAAGAAGTAGTAAGTGCATTGCTCTTCTCGATGGTCTTGAGATACGTAGGGCACTCTTGTTTCATGTGTCCAAAGCCTTGACACCCGAAACACTTAGGTCTTAAGGGAACAGTATACTGACCGCTATCCCTAGCATCCTTCTTCCCTTTATCTTGGCTCTTGAATTGCGAAGAACTGGATTGCTTTCGGTCCTTGTCAATTCCATTACCACTGGCATTCTTCATGAACTTTTTGAACTGCCTTGTGATATAGGATTTCATTTTAGAATCTTCATCATTAGAAGACTCATTTGTGTCACTACTTTTGGCCTTCAGTGCCATGCTTTCACTCTTGCTCGATTTCTCGATCCTAGACAAAACCAACTCATAGGTCTGCAGATTTCCATCCAACTCTGTCAAAGGAATCTTGTCGATGTCCTTTGATTCCTTAATCGTGGTGATCTTGGCATGAAATCTCTCAGGTAGAGATCTGAGCACCTTTCTGACAATCTTGGGTTCAGGAATGGTTTCCCCAAGATTAAAGGCTGAGTTCACTATGTCCATGAGTTTGGCAGAAAACTCATTAAAGGACTCATCCTCCGCCATCTTGATCTCTTCGAAGCTAGTAGTGAGCCTCTGAAGCTTTGAATCATTGACAGCCTTGGTTCCTTCATAGGTTGTTTGGAGGATGGTCCATGCTTCCTTCACAGTTTTAGTGGAGGATATCTTCTTAAACTCCTCATTTGTGACCACATTGAATAAAGCATTCAATGCCCTGTTATTGAAGTTTGCTACCTTGATCTTAGCATTATCCTAATTGACCGACGCTTCCTTCGGCTTGGTCCTGCCTATCTCCATAGCTTGCCACACTTTCTCATCTAAAGACTGCAAGAAAACTCTCATGCGTAATTTCCAGTATGCATAGTTAGTGCCATCAAATAAAGGAGGTATAATGAGAGACTATCCTCTATCCATGACAACAGGGTTCAATGGATCACACAACAAAGATAAACCCTAATCAGAGTGTGCCTGCTCTGATACCACTTGATAGGCCAAGAATGTATTGACCCTTTGTGATAAATTAACCAATTGATTTAGCCAAGTTAATTAATTAATTCAATTAACATGCAAAATGCACAGTAGCACAAACAAATCACTAACTAAGTAAATATGTAGCGGGAAAGAAAATTGACACGATGATTTATTTACGAATGGGGAAAATCTCCAAGGCAGAAACCCCACCGGGTGATTTTAAGGTCACCACTCCCGAGAATTCACTATTATCACAACAAGCGGTTACAAGTAAAGGAATCCCAGTACCTTATACTAACTTACAATTGAACCCTTACCTCAATACCCACTTGGACTTGTATTGTAGTGCAATTTATCCTTTTCAACGCACGACTCTTAGTACGTGACTAACCAATCTGATGCACTGATTCTAGTATGCGGCTTATTCACCAACTTTGAGAAAGATGTTGGCTGCAAAGTTCTTCAGTTCATCAACACGATGAAGATTATGAAGCTCCTTGGTCACAAAACCCAATGGCGTACAAACGCAATAGCTTCTTTAAGAGAAAGATGAACTAGGGTAAATTTTGTCTTCGGTTACAATTTGCATGAACAAAACTTTGCTTCACACTTGCGCAACCTTTTAACAGCCTTTAAAAAAAATCCTTATATATGTTTAGGGTTATGAGAAAAGAAAACCTAAACATGTACCCACGGATTAGAGTGAAATCAAAACTAAAAATCTGATTTTCATAAATCTCGATAGATAGCTTATCTATCGAGCAGCTGTCGAGCATTAGACTAGGGCTGCCTTTTAAACCTCGATAGATTCTATTTGTTGAGCTAGCTTTCGAGCTTTAAAATTCAGCACTACTTCACTTGTTTCTTGGATAGATTTGCATAGTTTTAACATTTGGACTTGAAACTTTGTTCATTGAAGTATTAAACACATCCTAGGTCTACCAAATTACAAGTAAAGTGCATTTTGTCAAACGATTAGCCAATTCTACATTGACATATGTTCCTAGCATGATTCACATATATCCTAACAACTATGCATCTCATGGACTAAGATAATGTCCCATTAGTTCATTTTTAGATAGTCTCATATAATTAAACAATTTAATAATTTATGACATGCCAATAAATTGGATTTTCGGGCATAAACTCTAACAATGCATTTATGCACGTGTATACGAACACACACATACATATATTGGAGAATGATTTGATAAATAAAATGTCATTCAATCGATACGTTATATATTTTAATGTAAGAAAACACATAAAAATAAAGTTTCATTGTATTGTAATTATATATTGGGTGTTTTTCTACGAGTAATGTCGAATTAATGGAAATATACATGTTTGTATGACATACAACACATATGCAGTGGAAAACTAATGGATCTACTTCATTCGCAATTGATAACGTGTACTATGTAAGTTTAAGAATATAAGAACAAGAGAGTGTACCTTAGTGTGGTGAATTTCAAAACAAATATTAGAATTACTTGGGAACGCTTTTAATCTTCACTCCAATTTCACTAACGCCTAAGAAGTGTGGTCTCTAAATCAATTATATGTGTATGTTCAAGGGAGAATGAGAGAGTGTCCAACACTCACATACAAACCATTTTTATGTACTACATAAATTCTGTATGTTTCTCTCCTTATAATTAATTATTTAATTGGGCTAACCTTTCAAGTTTTTCTAATTGGGCTTTAGTATGTAGCTTGGAGTGGGACCAAAAGGGAACAAATAAGACTCTAGCTCCAATGGGCCTTGGGCATTTTTGTTAACTCTTAACAAGTCCAAAGTTAGCATTAATTATATTTAATACCACTATATAAATATAATTTTACTCTAGGCCTTATTAATATACTATATCCCAAGACTTATTGTACATGCAACCCCTTCATAAAATATTCGTAGTAATACAAAGTCATTAAAGTAGACTATCACTTTGTAGATTATTACATCTTAATCCTTGAGTACTCGGTTTAATTCTTTAAGTTATTCATCATATATTTATGAAATCCAATTTCATAAATACATACTTTAGTAATTATTTACTAAAGTAGTTAGGCCTAACATCTGGAATAACAAACCCATTAAACTTATCTCAAATGAATATTTTGTATCTCTGTTAAGAGACTATGAATTCCATCTTGAGAATATATGTTCCATCAACACTAAATGTGGCTGCCCAACATACTGAGGTTTTGATCGTGACTTATATATCTCACTCTTGATATATCAAAGCAACCTACATCTCATGATCAGGTCCATTATTCTTTTAGGATTTAGAGTTGATGTAGATAGAAGTCGTAAGATTTATTATTCATTTGACAGTCGTTAGGAGAATAATAAATTTCACAGCGGTCCAATTCAGTATGTCTTAACTCTTAAAACATATCAACATATCAACTAGAAGTCTCCACTTCAATGATCAAGACAAATCATCTTAGTTGATATGTTATAGTCTTCGCAGATGAAATACCCAATTTCATCACCGACTACAGACTAAAATTCTGAGTTTACAAAGAACTTGTGATTTATATCTTCTGTGACTTTTCACATAAATTACATATGATGCATCTCATAGACTAAGATAATTTCCCATTAGTTCATTTATAGATAGTCTCATATAACTAAACAATTTAATTATTTATGATATGCCAATAAGTTGGATTTTAAGGTATAAATCCCAACACCTAGTTCATCTTTCTCTTGAAGAAGCTATTGTGTTTGTACACCATAGGATTTTGTGAACAAGCAACTTCATGATCTTCATCGTCTAGATGAACTGAAGAACTTTGCAGCCAACATCCTTCTCAAGTTGGTGATCAAGTCACGTACTGGTATCCGCATAATTGGTTAGTCACGTACTGGGAGTTGTGCATTGAAAAGGAGAGATTGTCACTACAAAACAAGTCCAATTGGGTATTGGGGTAAGGGTTCAACTGTAAGTTGGTATAAGGTATTGTGATTCCTTTACTTATAACCGCTTGTTTTGATAATAGTGGATTCTCGAGAGTGGTGACCTTAAAATCACCCGGCAGGGTTTTTGTCATGTAGGTTTTCCCCATTCGTAAACAAATCACCGTGTCAATTTATTTTCCGCTGCATACTTTAGTTAATTGGTGATTTATTTGTGTTGCCACGTGCTTTGCAAGTTAATTTGATTAATTAATAAACTTGGCTAATTAATCAATTAATTTATCACAAGGGGTCAATACATTCTTGGCCTATCAAGTGGTATCAGAGCAAGCACACTCTGATTAGGGTTAATATTTGCTATGTGATCCATTGACCCCTATTGTCATGGCTACAACTGGCATAAAGATCTTTGTTTTCAAGTGCATCTTGCTTTTCTAATCTCTATTTGTTTGAGTGTATCAGAAAATGCTAGTCTTAAAGTTTCTTGAATTCCGTCATGATGATCATTGGAAAAGATCTTAGATTGACAAAGAAGAAACTAGACTGTCTCAGAATGATAATGTGCAAAAGAGTTCATCTGAGAAGAGTGAAAATTAAAGGTCTTGTTCAAAAAAGGCAGATAAGAGAAAACACCATTCCCACTGATCTGTCATCTAAGCACGAAGTGTGCTTCATGATGAAGTCTGCATATAAGGTTATGGACACGTGTCTGTGGTACCTTAATAGTGGTTGCTCAAGACATATGACTGGAGATTGATCTCTCTTCAAGGTTTTCGAGTGTAGGAAAGGTGGCAATGTCACTTTTGGTGATGGGAGCAAGTCATAGATTAAAGGAAAGGGAATCATATCTCTATTGGATTGCCAGACATTGCAAATGTTCTATATGTAAAAGGTTTGAGAGTGAACCTATTAAGCATAAGTCAGATATGTGATCAAGACTTCATGGTACTATTCTCAAAGGGAAAATGCCTTGTCATGGATGAGTCTGGAAAGAAGCTCATAAGTGGTGTGCGCACTCTAGACCATTATTATGGTTTGGTTCCTGATGCTGATATTGTGTGCAATAGCATTCGTTTACCAAATGAAGATCTATGGCACTAAAGGATGTGACATTCTAGTTACAAACATCTTTTGATTGTATCTATTTATGAGTTAGTTTTGGGAATACAAAACTCAGCAGAGTGAGCAATGTGGTGTGTGGATCATGTCAACTTAGGAAACAAACAAAAGCTAAACATCCGGGCACTCAGATATCTGCTACATCCAGACCATTGGAGCTACTACATCTGGATCTTATGGGTTCAACCAGAACCGAGTCTCTTGGCGGAAAGAGACACATTATGGTAGTGGTAGACGATTTCACTAGGTACACTTGGGTCCTTCTCCTACGATCCAAGTCTGATGCTCCTGAGCACATTGAAGCTCTGTGCACAAGATTGCAAAAATGAAAAGAGCCTGAAGATTGATCAAATTCGAAGCGATCATGGTAAAGAATTTGAGAACTCATATATAGAGTCCTTTTGTACAGGATCAAGTATATCTCAAGAATTCTCTGCTCCTATTACTCCTCAGCAGAATGATGTAGTAGAAAGGAAGAACAGGGTTATTCAAGTGATGGCTAGAGCCATGTTGCACAACAAGGATGTGGCTAGAAACTTGTGGGGAGAAGCCATCAACACTACTTGTCATACGGTTAATAGGGTGTATTTTAGACCCGGTACCAAGAAGACTCTATATGAGTTGTGGAAGGGAAGTAAGCCAATTGTTAAATATTTCAGAATCTTCGAAAGTACTTGTTTCATTCTCAAGGATAGTGAGAATGTTGGAAAATTTGACTTCCAAAGTGATGAAGGAATATTTCTAGGATACTCCTTTACAAGCAAGGCTTGTCGGGTATACAACAAAAGAACCACGAAAGTAATGGAAACAGTAAATGTTGTTATTGATGAATCTTCAGATTCTAGTTCTGAGGAAATTGGTGAGGAAATCCCCAAAGAGATTCTACTTGCCGAGCCAAGGGAAGTTCAAGAAATTGTTGAACAAGAGCCTGCATCTCCTAGTACTCTGGATACTCCAAGTGTTGTAGAAGATTCAGTAGACTTATCTACTTCACCTAATTTTAAAACCCATGAAGAGAAAGGACCCTCTTCTAGGATCAAATTGAATCATCCTCTTGAAGTTATTATGGGAAACATGAATGAACTTACACTAAGGAAGCGTACAGTTGATAAATGTGTTGCTAACTTTGTGTTTTCTTCCTGTTACTTGTCGCAAGTTGAACCCATTAAAGTTAAGGAAGCTTTTCAGGATGAAAGTTGGGTTGAAGCTATGCACGATGAACTGCTTCAATTACAGAGGAATGATGTCTGGACTTTGGTACCTAGATCGGAGGGTGAGCACATCATCGACATAAAGTGGATACTTAGCAATAAAAATGATGAAGAGGGTAATGTGATCCGCAACAAGGCTCGTCTTGTAGCTCAAGGATACTCACAAATGGAAGGAGTAGACTATGATGAAACATTTGCTTCGGTAGCCCGTATGGAGTCCATTAGAATTCTCCTAGCCCTGGTATGTCACTTGAGGTTCAAGCTCTATCAAATGGACGTGAAGACTGCATTCTTGAATGGGCTACGTAAAGAAGATGTCTATGTCACTCAACCAAAAGGATTCATTGATCCACACTTTTTGGGCCAAGTTTTGTACCTCAAGAAGGCACTTTATAGGTTAAAGCAAGCCCCTAGAGCTTGGTATGATCTGTTCACACAATACTTGGTGTCACATAGGTTCACTAGAGGAAAAGCTGATCGAAATCTCTTCATAAAGAAGGAAGATGACTAGTTGATAGTTGCTCAAGTATATGTTGATGATATCATCTTTGGGTCAACTAAGGATGAACTTGCTTATAGCTTCTCAAACCTCATACAAGCCAAATTTGAGATGAGCATGATTAGAGAGCTAACTCACTTCCTTGGATTGTAGATTCATCAACATGATTCAGGTATATTTCTATTTTAATCTAAATATGCTAAAACTCTTGTGAAGAAGTTTGGTTTGGAATCTGCTAGTTCTGTTAGAACCCTTATGTGCCCAAATGTTAAACTCACTGTTGACTTGTTAGGTAAAAGTGTAGATTCATCTCTTTATAGAAGCATGATAGGTAGTCTTCTTTACCTTACTGCTAGTAGACCTGACATTAGTTATAGTGTGGGAGTGTGTGCTAGATATCAGGCTAATCCCAAAGAATCTCATATGATTGCTTTGAAAAGAATCATAAAGTATGTCAAAACCACTGCCGACTTTGGTGTGTGGTACAACAAGGACACAAATGATGTTTTCGCTGGGTATTTAAACGCAGACTGGGCTGGGAATGCTGATGATAGAAAAAGTACATCGGGGTGTTGTTTCTATGTAGGTAGTAATCTTGTTTTCGAGATGAGTGAAAAGCAAAATTCCATCTCATTATCCACTGCAGAGGCTGAGTACATCGCTGTCGGTAGCTGTTGCACCCAACTTCTATGGATGCAAAAACTCCTCCATGATTACGATATTTGTCAAGAGCATCTTACCATCTACTATGACAGTACCAGTGCCATCAACATCTCTAAGAATTTGGTTTAACATTCTCGAACTAAACACATAGAGATTTGACATCACTTCATTACGGAGCTTGTCGAAGATGGTACTCTTACTCTTAAGTTTATTCACACTGATGATTAGAAGGCTGATTTGTTTACCAAACCTCTTGATAGCAAATGGTTTGAATTCCTTTGCCAAAACATTGGTGTCATCTGTTGGGAAAAACATGTTCGTATCACATACAAAACATACGAAACGGAAAATTAACGGATCTACTTCATTCGCAATTGATAACACATACTATGAAAGTTTCAGAATTTAAGAACAAGAAAGCGTACCTTGGTGCGGTGAAATTCAAAACCAAAGATCAGAAGTTCTTGGGAAGACTTTTAATCTTCACTCCAATTCCACTTAATGCCTAAGATGTGTGGTCTCTCAATCAGTTTTCAAGGAGAGAACAAGGGAGTGTCCAACACTCACATACAAACCATTTCATTCCTTGTATAATCTTGATGAAAAACACTTATGAAAAGACACATGAATTTCTGTATATTTCTCTCCTTATATATAACTAATTATCTAATTGGGCTAGCCTGTTGGGCCATTCCAATTGGGCTCTAGTGTGTGGCTTGGAGTGGCACCAAAAGGGAACACATAAGACTCTAGCTCCAATGGGCCTTGGGCTTTTTTGTCAACTCTTGACAAGTCCAAAGTTACCATTAATTATATTTAATACCACTATATGAATATAATTGCACTCTAGGCCTTATTAATAAATTATATCCCAAGACTTTATTATACATGCAACCCCTTTATTCAAATATTCGTAGTAATACAAAGTCATGAATGTAGACTGCCATTTTGAAGATTACTACATCTTAATCCTTGAGTACCCAGTTTAATCCTTTATGTTATTCATCATATATTTATGAAATCCAATTCCATAAATATATACTTTAGTAACTACTTACTAAAGTGGTTGGGCCTAACACTTAGAATAACCAAACCCATTAAACTTATCTCAAGGGAATATTTTATATCTCCATTAAGAGATTATGAATTCCATCTTGAGAATATATGTTCCATCAACACTAAATGTGGTTGCCCAACATACTGAAGTTTTGATCGTAACTTATAGATCTCACTCCTGATATATCAAAACAACTTACATCTCATGATCAGGTCCATTATTCTCTTAGGATTTAGAGTTGATGTAAATAAAAGTCGTGAGTTTTATTATTCATTTGACAGTCGTTAGGAGAATAATAAATCTCACAGCGGTCCAGTTCAATATGTCTTAACCCTTAAAACATATCAACATACCAACTAGAAATCTCCATTTCCATGATCAAGACAAATCATCTTAGTTGATATGTGAAAGTTCAAATAGCGTATAAAAAACTATGAACGTTTAGACCCCTAATTTTCAAATTACCAATTCAAGCTTTAACACAAACGATAAACGTGTGGAAAATTGATTAAAGCCTAAAACAGAATTGATAAACCATCTAAGTCAAATAAAATCACATCCATAACAGAAATTAAATGACAAAGATAAAGGGAAGAGAGATGCAAACACAAAGACAACACAAGACGTGTTATCGAAGAGGAAACCGAAGCCCTCGGCGTAAAACCTCTCCGCCGCTCTCCAAGCAGTCAAAATGATCCACTAAAGAATGTAGTTGGGATACAAGGACAGCAATAGACCCTCCAAGCCTAATCTACCCGGTACCTAAGCCCTCCAAGCTTCTTACTCCAACGAGGTTATGCCGAACTTATTTCTTCTTTAGCTTCCCGGATCCCGCTACTATTCCATAGCATCAACTAATAAGAATTGGTTCCTTCCTAACTGCTTCCCAAAGTACCAAAAATCCTTCTCACTGACATGGGTGAGGTGAGAAAAAGGATTTGGCTAAAGTACCTCTCAAGGATCTACAATGGAGAGGAAGAGAGTAGAGGAATTTGAAGAGTCACAAGGCAAAGATTGTGGATGAGTCAATCTTGTTTTTCTCTAGGGTTTTTCCCTCAAAATTCTCTCTGGAAGCTCTCTACATTTCGTGGGTATAAGGGGTATATGTATTGGTGGGTGTTTGGAATGCGAAGAGACAGATTTTTCATAACAGAGTTGGCTGGTGGCTTGGCCTTGCGGCTTGACTGAGTCGCGAGTTCAAGCCGCGAACAAACTGAAAGGCCAGTCTGAAATTTTTGTCCTGTAATGCAACAGCTGGCACGACAGTTCATATTCTGGTAGCTTTCTAGTCGTGAGCCACCCGCAAGATCCAGTCGTGAGTTCTCCTCTGCACGCTTCTCTCATGTGCAACATCTAGCGGCTTGCCAGTCGCGAGACACCAGCGAAGTCCAGTTGCGAGTCCCTGTTTTACAGCACAGTCTTGAGCAATTCTTCACACTCTCTCACACACTACCCTTACATGATTCCCACCTAAATATAGGGTTTCTAAATGCTGAAAATACAAGCAAATTGGCACGGAATAAAGCCAACGAAATGGTTGATAAATTTCAACCTTACAATCTCCCCCTTTGGCTATTCCGTGATAAAACCCTATAACAAACTCTAGACTTAACGCGTGAGTTGGGAACAGTTGAACAAAACTCACTCACACCTAACTCTAGGATCTGTGAAGCTCTTAAATCATAAGTACAAGTATCTCCTGAAAAGCAACCACATAATAAGTTCAATGTATGCAGAAAAACTTGTATTGCATATGAAGCAAGCATAATGCGATCAAGAAAAATGGATAAAAGCAATAGAGCATGGCTAGACCAAAAACAAACAATCACTATAAATAGTGATCACAATGCTCATTCTCACAAGAAATGAACATCCAGACATGCAATCTAATAAGCTCAACAACAAGCATCATTTGCATGTCCAACACTCAACCAATTCAACAACACTACGTAATTGCATTAAGGATAAAAAATCCAACACAGGGCACAAGAGTGATGTACTTAAAGATAAAAGCATAACATTTAAACACAAAGTATGAAAGCCACAAGGCAAGAAGACATAGTGCTTACAAAAGCTAGGTACAATACATAACCAGAATGCCACATAAGCAAAGGTACAAAATAAAAGGCTACAGAAGCAAAGGTACAAAATGAAAGGCTACAGAAGCATAGGAACAAAATATAAAGCATATTTAAAATTTCTCCCTTTATCATATCACTCCCCCTATCATGAATCATAGGAGCTGTGATGAACTTGGAACATAGATATCTATAACCTGAAACACTTGCACAAAATGCATTAGACCCTCAAGGTAAAGCAAGTAATAAAAGGACAAGTATAATGAAATAAGTAAATTGCGATCAAGTAAACATGATGTGAAACATGTGAGCAACTTGACCATACACCAAAACAGTTGTAAAGAAATGACTACAATGATCATATAGCAAAGCAAATGATCATCCGAATATGCATTCAAAGAAGCACAATAGCATAAGAATGTATGCATGTTCAACACACAAGCATGATGCAATGAGAACAACAAAGCATAGATACTAAACATAACTCAAAGCACCATAAAGCAAACAAGAAAACAAACATAAAGAAACACAATCAAAACAAAGTTTTCTTATTAGTGCAATGTCTTCTCCCCCTTGGTATATGCATCTCCCCCTATGGAATATCTATCCCCCCTACAAATGTGCATGAGAAATAGAATTTCTCCCCCTAAGAATGTGCACAAGGGTCATATGGAAATGACAAAAACTCTCTGATATACTCTCTAGAGTATACTCTCCCCCTTTTTGTCAGGAATAGACAAAGGGTCAAGGAGGAATGAGGGCAAGAGATGAAGGTATGAACAATGAGAAAGATGCATGAGGGATGCGAGATAAATGAGAAAATGAAGCTCAAACAAAATACAAAACAAAATGCTACAAAGCATGAGGTAAACGTGACATGCTAGGATGAGGCAACAAGGTATAGACCAATGCATGACAAGGGTAGCAAAGGTATGTGCAAGGGGTGACTATATGAATGCATGACTAATGCATGGAAAATGCACGTGTGGGGCAAGGTGTGTTAAATACACAACCAATGAACCAAACATGTTCCTAATGAGGAAACAGGAGACACCCCAAAGTTTGATACTCATTGGAGTCCAAACAAGTGAGAAAATGCCTAATAGGCATTTTATCAAACACCTAGCATGCACACTATGAATAACAATGTGAAACAATGCATGAACATCATGAAATCTATCCTTAATACATGATCTTTTTGCCACAAGGGGCCAACATCTAGAGCAAATCATCAAAAGAAACCAATCCCTTACAAAAATTTTGACAAGAAATAAGTTTTCCCAACCCCTATGATGAAAATCCCAACCAAGAGCACAAAACTCTCTAAAACATAATCTAAGGATCCAAAATAATGAAAAGAGTTTAAAAATTACCTTAGAGATGTTAAAGGAATGAAAAACCATTCAAATTGGTTGGGTTTTTGAAGTAAAAATATTGAAAGAGGGGTTTGAAAGAGGATGGGAGAGGTTAAAAATAAGTTTCCCACGAAAAGCCCTTTAAAAAGTTGTTTCTGTGAGTTTGGCGACTGGGCGAGCCGCGAGGCGAGTCGCAAATGAGCCGCAAAACTTGAAATATTACATGCTATACTTGGCTAGAATCTAACCTATTTAAGTAGTTTGAGATAGACTCAATATCCTAATTTTTGAATTGTAACAAAGTTTAAATTCTTAAGACATGACTAGCCTTTCCCAAGTACTTTATATCAAACTGGATTAGACAACAAAAACTCTATTGATGAAAATATCTCTACATCATTCTAAATGATTAGAATGTCATCAACATACATTAAGAAATTTATTATTCTATATAGCTTTTACACACATAAGGCCTTTTAATATTTGATCAAAATCAAACAAATTGATTGCTTGATCAATGATGATATTTTATGATTCAGATACTTGCTTTAGTCCTTAAATGGAATTTAAGCAACTTGCATACTAAACACTACTGTTTCTTTGCTATGTACAAGTCTAATTACATCATATAGATGGTCTTCCTCAAGATTTCTACTAAAAGAAGCTTCCTTGATATCCACCGCCATATTTCATCCAAATGAAATATAATGGATAAGAGAATCTTGATAGTCAATCTTGACTATTGGTGAAAAAATCTTTTCATAATCGAACCATTTCTTTCTGAATAAATCTTTTCACCATTAGTCTTGACTTTAAAGGTTTGCACCTGCAAATCTATCAATCTCATGTACTTGTAGACCTATTTGAAAACAATAGGCCTAATGCCATTAGGTGCCTCTACAAGTACTAGTCTTTAAATAGAATCTAATTCTATTCACATAACCTGATCCAGTAATCCATATTTATATCATCTATGCCTTCACGTAGGACCGAGGATCAAATTCATATCCTTGTGGAATGAGTTCAAAAGTTTATCCTAAAAGTATAAATTTACTTGGTAATTAATAATCCTCCCACTACGATATTGTATCGGTGTACTAGCTATACATTTAGAATAATGCCTTATGGTGTATCTAATACAACCATCTCATTTCTAAATGTATTTTACAGTTGTCTTTAAACAAATTCTGACATCTTTCTTCTAGAACAATTCTACGTTTTGCTTTAAGATTATTCACATAGTCATCATTAAGAACTTTGTATTTGTACTATACAAACATCTTGTTTTCTTTATGACTACCAAAACAATTTTTTACAATTCCTTTCGGATACTCATCATAAACACACATTTTTCTACCTTTTGATGTCAATTTGTCCGACTTCCTATCTAGCATAAGTGCTGGACATTTCCAAAAGTAAAAGTATCATATACTAGGTTTTCACCCAATCCACGATTTGATAAATGTCTTAGGAACAAACTTTTGAAATCAACTTTAGAAAATGTATAGTAATTATTAGAGTATATCTCCAAAAGAAATAAGTAAATGGAAATACTTATCATGCGCTTTACTATTTCTAAAAGAGTCTTATTCCTCCTTCATGTATGCACTGACTTAAAGAAGTCAGTAAAACTTTATTCCTTTACAATAAAGGAGCCCTAGGTCTTATTATCTTCTAAATAGAATTCATAGATTGAGATGTTAGGATATGTGCCCTTAAATCCTATTGTATGATGCTATGTATGATATTATGTATGACATTATGTGAGAAATCATGTATGACTTAATATTGTGTTTAATAAAGTTGTTTTATTCTTATCTAAAATAATGGTAACATGAATATTCGGACATTATCAAATAGTCCATGAGATGCATAGAATGTGATTTATGTGATTTAGTCACAGAAGATATAGATTACAAGTTCTTTGTAAACTCAGAATTTTGGTTCGTAGTCGGTGATGAAATTGGGCATTTCATCTGCGAAAACTATAACATATTAACTACGATGATTTGTCTTGATCATGAAAGTGGTGACTTCTATTTAATATGTTGATATGTTTTAAGAGTTAAGACATATTGAACTGGACTGCTGTGAGATTTATTATTCTCCTAACGACTGTCAATTGAATAATAAATCTCACGACTTGTATTCACATGAACTCTTAATCCTGAGAGAATAATGGACCTGATCATGAAATGTAGGTTACTTTGATATATCAGGAGTGAGATCTAAAGTAACGGTCAAAACCTCAGTATGTTGGGCAGCCACATTTAGTGTTGATGGAACATATATTCTCAAGATGGAATTCATAGTCTCTTAACGGAGATATAAAATATTCCCTTGAGATAAGTTTAATGGGTTCAGTTATTCAGAGAGTTAGGCCTAACCACTTTAGTAAGACTACAGTATATATTTATAAAATTGGATTTTATAAATATATGGTGAATAACTTAAAAGGATTAAACCGGGTACTCAAGGATTAAGATGTAGTAATTCACAAAGTGGCAATCTATATTCATGACTTTGTATTACTACAAATATTTATGAAGGGGTTGCATGTATAATAAAGTCTTGGGATATAATTTATTAATGAGGCCTAGAGTGCAATTATATTTATATAGTGGTATTAAATATAATTAATGGTAACTTTGGACTTGTCAAGAGTTGACAGAAAAGCCCAAGGCCCATTGGAGCTAGTGTCTTATTTGTTCCCTTTTGGTCCCACTCCAAGCCACACACTGAAGCCCAAATGGGAAGGCCCAAAAGGCTAGCCCAATTAGATAATCAGTTATGTGGAGAGAAACATACAGAATTTTATATAGAATGAAATGGTTTGTATGTGAAATGTGATGAAAATAAGGGAGAGAGATACTCTTTCATATTCTCTCTAGAAAACATAGAACTGATTGAGAGACCACACATCTTGGGCATTGAGTGGAATTGGAGTGAAGATTGAAAGTGTTCCCGAGTACTTCTTCATTCGGTTTTTGAATTTCACCGCATCAAGGTACACTCTCTTGTTCTTATATTCTGAAATCTACATAGTACATGTTATCAATTGCGAATGAAGTAGATCCGTTTATTTTCTGCTGCGTATGTTTTGTATTTGATACAAACATGTATATTATCTAACATGAGAATATTTCAAAATAATGGTTCTAAAAGCCCATCTTTCACCAATCTTGAATATCATTTAGATTAATAAGATTTAGGCATAAGTGCCAAATACATACAATAACAAAGGATGGAAACTTTCTCTTTAAAAAGTAAAACATGTAAATTTCAATCTAGAAAATAATCATGGACAATGCTTAGCTTTACCAAAACAGACACACTTTCCTTTTGGTCATGCTTTTGAATCTAATTTCCTTTTGGCAACTACTAGGACAACTTGCTTGTCCAACTGTTTGGTATTATAATTCATCTTCTTATCACCCTTACCTTTCGGTTCAGGCTAAGAATTTGAATTAAATCATATTGATCCTAGCTTTAGCTTCTAGGATGTCTTCCGTTGCGTAGAACTTACTTATCAATTCAGATAACATAAAAAGAATTTATTTTCAAAACAATCTAAATTGATCAAATGATTCTAACAAGGACTTGTGGATCATATCCAAATGAGATTAACATTTAATGTCAACATCCAAGAATTCCAATTCATTTTAAAAATAAAATATTTTCATGAAATGACATAGAATTGGAACTTTTTAAACTTTTCTTAGCACCCAATATGATTCATACCAAACATCTCATTTAGACTTAATATAAAGTCTAAGTGTAGTACTAACTCTTGCATCTCATGCTGTAGCACACTTGAGATAGAAGACAATGTAACATTTTAGCATGTCAATGGAGACTATGATCAAATCATAAGCTATCTTCCATCAATGCGTCATGCATAGGAAATTATGACAATGCTGAATCAAAACATATTTATGTACTTCAGCTCCTTTAAGCACCTTGTCCAAAATTATTTCTAAGTTAACGTGATTAATTTAAAATAGTTGCTAGAGAACAAAATTTATGACAACTTTATTTTGAGACTATGAACATAATTTCAGGGACATTATATTTTGCATTCATAACCATATAGTATGAAAACTCGAAAAACATACTATACTAGGTGCAACGACAACCTAATCCCACAATTAATATTCCTCGGAAGCGAGGTCATACCAATCACTATGATCAGGTGAGAAATATTCTCATTATTAATGCTATCATGGTAACTCTTACCAAACAAAAATAATTTGCCGCTAAGTAATAATGACAGAGCTCCGAAGGGAGGTTAACATTACACTTAGTCTAGTGTACACCATTGCCTACAATCAATGTGAGTCACTAAGTAACTCCACGGAAGCGTGGTCGTTCTCAATGTAAAAACACATTTCATCTATCATTAAGAAGTTTAATCTTGTAGTACCATGAATTAAACACCCTCCGAAGGGAGCAAGGTATATACGCCAAGGCGAGGTGCCTAATCACACTACTATAAAACGGCAATGGAGGTCGTGAGATTCAACCCTTGTATCTCTCTCCCACTAGAAATTTTAAAACAAGTGGATTGTCATGAAATCATTGTGATCTAATCACAATTTTAACCCTACATATCAAATGTGTTTAATTGTTTAAATTCAATGTGATGTTACTAAGTCACGTCACAAAAATGTAATGAACATTCGTGCAATCACAAACAAGTTTAACCTTGTAATCCATGAAGCAAATACCCTCCGCATGGAATGCAAGACTTGAAGTCAAGACAAGGTATCTATTCACATTACAATAAACTTAACAAAAGGGTTATTTTAGCACTTTCACTAATTATTTGGGTTTTTCTTTAAATAATTGTGATTCAATCACATCTAATAACTTTGCACTTGTTGAAGACTCTAATCTTATTAGAATCGCTAACTAAAATGGAAGTCCTAAACTACTTAAGATTCCTTAAACTCTAATGGATCAAAAATTAGTTATAAAGAACTCTATCCTTAATTTACTAAATAAAAAGTTCTAATCTCATTAGAAAATATATATACCTTTTAATTAAGCTTTAATCTCATTAAAACTTCTAATTAAAATAAATTAAGGACTTTTAATCATACAAAAATTCCAATCTCATTAGAATATTTCTTAAAAGACAAGTCCTAAACTATTTAGGACTAAGAGTTCTATTTAACTAATATCTTTGATCTCATTAGGTCTTTTAGTTAGACCCATGTGTAATCTCATCACACATTTCCTTACACTTTATACATTTGAAAATATTTAGAAAATATTCAAAATTCCCTTCAAATGTATTTTTGCGAGAATCTCGCGACTAAGCTCTTCCCGCGAAAAACAATTTAAGCAAAAAATTGAAAACACAAAAAATCAGACAGAAACTTTCGCTACTATCTCGCGACTGTTTCGCGAGTAAAGCTTACCCGCAAAAGTTTGTCTACGGAATCATTTTTTGCGAGTAACTTCGCGGGAAGCTAACCCGCGAAAAACCCGTGTTTTTAGTTTTTCCATAGCAGTTGCAAACAGTTTTCAACGATTTTTCATGAACAAACAACCATCATATGAACATGATATGTAAAATTTGATATCAAAACTGAATTCCATTGATGCTATAGCCTAGCCTTAAAGATGAATTTAACATACTTAAAATCAGATTTAAACAACATCATAACACATCAATATCAGTTTTTTTCAAAATATAGTTTCAACTACCATGCAGAAAATTAAATGCATATATAATTTTCTAACATCATGAAACTATTATCTCTAATTCTAAAACTCATAAAGCATGTTATTCAGATTCGAATTGAAGACTGCTCTGATACCATTGTTGGGAAAAACATGTTTGTATCACATACAAAACATATGCAGCGGAAAATTAACGGATCTACTTCATTCGCAATTGATAACACGCACTATGAAAATTTCAGAATTTAAGAACAAAAAAGCGTACCTTGGTACGGTGAAATTCAAAACCAAAGATCAGAAGTTCTTGGGAAGACTTTTAATCTTCACTCCAATTTCACTGAATGCCCAAGATGTGTGGTCTCTCAATCAGTTTCTAAGGAGAGAACAAGGGAGTGTCCAACACTCACATACAAACCATTTCATTCCTTGTGTAATCTTGATGAAAAACACTTATGAAAAGATACATGAAAGTCTGTATGTTTCTCTCCTTATATATAACTAATTATCTAATTGGGCTAGCCTTTTGGGCCATTCCAATTGGGCTCTAGTGTGTGGCTTGGAGTGGGACCAAAAGGGAACAAATAAGACTCTAGTTCCAATGGGCCTTGGGCTTTTCTGTCAACTCTTGACAAGTCCAAAGTTACCATTAATTATATTCAATACCACTATATGAATATCTTAGTTGATATGTTATAGTCTTCGCAGATGAAATGCCCAATTTCATCACCGACTACGAACTAAAATTTTGAGTTTAGAAAGAACTTGCGATTTATATTTTCTGTGACTAAATCATATAAATCACATACTATGCATCTCATGGACTAAAATAATTCCCATTAGTTCATTTATAGATAGTCTCATATAATTAAACAATTTAATTATTTATGTCATGCCAATAAATTGAATTTTAGGGCATAAATCCCAACATCATCTCCATGGATTGATCTCCACCTTTCTTCCTCCTTCCTCATGCATTTGCATCTAGTTTTATGCATTACTTTGTTTGATTTAACATGTTTTTGTTGCTTATTTTTCAGTTTTGTTTTAGTTTTTTTTTTCATAAAAAAAATTGAAAATTAAAAAATACAAAAATAGTGTGTGTATGTGCACATTGGTACTTGTGTACTTTGGATGGCCATTGAAACAAAGTTTTCTAAACTTTGTATCTTTTGTAACTTAGATGAGCATCTCTATGCATAACTATGCAAGTGAGTTTTATGGCTCCTGTTTGTGATGAGTAAGTTTAAGTAATCTCTTGTACTTAACACTCATATCACTCTTTTTGACAGGAAGGACTAGAAAATCCTAAGAGAAAGGCATAAATAACCATCTCATCACTATTGCTCGCCAATCATGAAAAGACATCCATATGCTTCGGCATAGCAAAAGTGCAATGTTAAATGCTTAACATCATTGAGTATTTCTTTTCTATCTCTTATATGCCCATGTATAGTTTTGCTTAAAAGAAAAATATGCAAAGAAAAATAAATAGCAAAAAGAACAAAATGCTTTATATATGATTGTAAGCGTGTATTCTAGGAGATGTAGGAGTTATAGGATGTACCTTGAAGGTGATAATCTCCACCAAACAGTTATGATTGTGTGTGAGTTAAAGTGATTTTTTCATATCTCAAATCGTCATAACATGTAGACATTTATACAACCTTGCAATATTTTTTCACACACAACATGCAATACTCTTTACTACTTTTGATACATGTCCAGGTACAATGTGATTTGGCCATAAAATTGGTTAGACTTGTTTAGTGTGCGTGCGTGTGTGTGTGCGTGTGTTTTGGATCTATGTGCTTATCATTTTTATTGTTGAGAGATGATTTTAAGAGCTTAAAATGTTGCTTGGATCTTTGTTTGAGTAGCATGGTTGATTGCATTCATATTTGTGTTTTTCCCTTCTTGAAAAACTGCTTTTGAGAAATCTCGACAGCTCCTCGATAGCTCTCGATAAATAAGCTATCTATCAAGACTCCTCAGCTGATTTTTATTGCAATCTCGATAGCTCTCGATAGCTAGTTCGATCCATTGAACAACCTTCTGTCTCCTCGATAGCTACCATGATCCATCGAGTTTCTTTGTTGAGAAAACCTCTTGTTTAATCCTCGATAGCTCCTTGTTAGCTGGTTCGACAGCTAAAAGGCGTGTTTTTAAAGCCCGATAGCTTCTCGATAGCTCTCGATCGATCGAGCTTTATGAGATTTCTATATAAGGAGACTTCGCGATTTCAGATCTCACTCCCTCAATCTCTCTCGACAGATTCCAAGCTTTTTACCTCCTAAACTCACTTTTCACTCTCTAAACCTTCACTCCACCTGATTTTTGGCCTGTTTTAGCTTCTAATCGCTTGGTATGACCTCTCTACCTCTCATTCTTCATACATTTCATGCATTTAGATCTAGGTTTTGGGTTGTTTGAAAAATTTTGGTGTTTTTCAAAATTGATGAAGGTTTTTTGCAATTTTTGGGTGGGTGTTACTTAAATGAGTTTAAAACCTCATGCATTGCATCACAATGTCCAAAGCCGAGCTCGCATCTCTATTCTGTGAGACACTATCTTTTTGGGGTAACTGCTGAAACACCCTTTGCTTGGCCTTTGCTAAAGGTCCGAGATTCCTAAACATGGTGATGACATTTGTTCTCCGTCCACTGTCTCATTATAACACCATCACAGAGCCTTGCACTCAATTTTTGTTATACTATTGACTTTCCCTCACACTCTATCCTTTCCCTCATCGATGTCTATAGGAACACGGTGACTCGTGATAAGCTCATTTTTCCTTCTGCTATCATGAGGCTCCTTCGCCACTTTTATGTCTCCTATCTCAAGGCTCCCCACTTCTCGTTTATATATGCCATTGATGCCGCTACCGTTAAGTGGAGTTTTGCATAGCTTCGCTCGAGGTAGCCCCAACGCAGACAGCGATTCCTCTAGCTTCTACCGCTCCATCCAACTCTGCTCCTACTTCTTCAGCGAGTGGAGTGACACTTGATGCGATCATGGCGCAACTTCAGCGCATGGATGCTCGCCTTGACACTCTCATTGATGAGTTGTGTCAGGTGAACACCTGTGTTGGCCGTATTGCTAGACGGCAGGCTCGCCTTGGTGGCTTCATAGAGTCTCCCTCTCCTTCTTCCAACACATCCGATGATGACAACTCCGACGATGATGATGATGTCTACTTGACATTTACCCTTTGTCACTTGTGACAAAAAGGGGAAGTAGTTTTGAGATAAGAGTAGTCATTCTCATAGGGGGAGGTTTAGCATAGGAGATTTTTGTCAGGGGGAGTGTGTATATTGAGGGATGTAGTGAGGATTTTATGTATCTTTTCTTTTCTTTCTATTTTGGTTACATTATATCATGTACATTGGTCTTGTGACCACTTAGTGATAGCATACCTTGTACTTATGTTGATATATATATATATATATATATATTGAGGTTGTTATTACTTTCTTTCACCTATTTCTCCATGTGTTTTTTTTTTTTTCTTTATACACATGTTTCTTATATATTGTATGCAATCTACTATTTCTGTTTCACACTAAGATGCCTTGATGAGTTTTGTTTAAAGTGTTTCAGAAATACAGGTTGTCAAAGTCTACTTGCCATTAACTCTCTTCTTGCAAAGTTTTTCAAGATTTTGTGCTAGGATAGATTTTATTGTATTCAACAAGTGAATATGGGTTGAGTAATTTATGACTTTTCTCATATGTTCATTTGTTTGTTGTGGTTTTGTCACAGATTTCCAAAGGGGGAGATTGTTAGGACATATGTGATTCATTGTTAGGAAAATATGTCACTATTTTATGTTTAATCCTTTGAAAAAACGCACTTTACTTATAATTGGGTAGATCTAGGATGTGTTTAATGCTTCAAGAAACCTTGTTTCAAGTTCAAGTGTTAAAACCATGCAAGTCTGTCCAAGAATCAAGCCAGGAAGTGCTGTTTATTAAAGCTCGATAGCTAGCATCTATCGAGGTTTAAAAGCTGCTGAAGCCCGTGGCATGACAGCTAGCTTGATAGATGGCTATCTATCGAGGTTTATGAAATTCAGATTTTCAGTTCTGTTTTTCATCCAATCTGTGAATGTATGTTTGGGCTTTCTTTTCTCACAACCCTAGACATATATAAGGATTGTTTCAAGGGCCACCACAAGTTACACAGTTGCCCAAGTTCATGCAAATTGTGACCGAAGAAAAAATTTGCCCTAGTTCATCTTTCTCTTGAAGAAGCTCCTGTGTTTGTACACCATAGGGTTTTGTGACCAAGAAACTTCATGATATTTATCGTCTGGATGAATTGAAGAACTTTGTAACCAACATCTTTCTCAAGTTGGTGATTAAGTCACGTACTGAGGTCCGCAAAATTAGTTAGTCACGTACTGGGAGTCATGCATTGAAAAGGATAGATTGTCACTACAGAATAAGTCCAATTGGGTATTGGGGTAAGGATTCAACTTTAGGTTGGTATAAGGTACTGGGATTCCTTTACTTGTAACCGCTTGTTTCGGTAATAGTGGATTCTCGGGAGTGGTGACCTTAAAATCACCTGGTGGGGTTTTTCCCGTGTAGGTTTTCCCTATTAGTAAACAAATCACCGTGTCAATTTATTTTCCGCTGCATACTTTACTTAATTGGTGATTTGTTTGTGCTACCACATGCTTTGCATGTTAATTTGATTAATTAATAAACTTGGCTAATTAATCAATTAATTTATCACAAGGGGTCAATGTTAGGATATGTGCCCTTAAATCCTATTGTATGATGCTATGTATGATATTATGTACGACGTTATGTGAGAAATGATGTATGACTTAATATTGTGTTTAATAAAGTTGTTTTATTGTTATCTAAAATAATGGTAACATGAATATTCGGACATTATCAAATAGTCCATGAGATGCATAGTATGTGATTTATGTGATTTAGTCACAGAAGATATAGATCACAAGTTCTTTGTAAACTCAAAATTTTGGTTTGTAGTCAGTGATGAAATTGGACATTTCATTTGCAAAGACTATAACATATTAACTACGATGATTTGTCTTGATCATGGAAGTAGTGACTTCTAGTTAATATGTTGATATGTTTAAAGAGTTAAGACATATTGAACTGGACCGCTATGAGATTTATTATTCTCCTAACGACTGTCAATTGAATAATAAATCTCACGACTTGTATTCACATGAACTCTTAATCTTGAGAGAATAATGGACCTGATCATCAAATGTAGGTTGCTTTGATATATCAGGAGTGAGATCTGAAGTAACAGTCAAAACCTCAGTATGCTGGGCAGCCACATTTAGTGTTGATGGAACATATATTCTCAAGATGGAATTCATAGTCTCTTAATGGAGATATAAAATATTCCATTGAGATAAGTTTAATGGGTACAGTTATTTAGAGAGTTAGGCCTAACAACTTTAGTAAGACTAAAGTATATATTTACGAAATTGGATTTTATAAATATATGGTGAATAACTCAAAAGGATTAAACCGGGTACTCAAGGATTAAGATGTAGTAATTTACAAAGTGGCAGTCTATATTCATGACTTTGTATTGCTATGAATATTTTATGAAGGGGTTGCATGTATAATAAAGTCTTGGGATATAATTTATTAATGAGGCCTAGAGTGCAATTATATTTATATAGTGGTATTAAATATAATTAATGGTAACTTTGTACTTGTCAAGAGTTGACTGAAAAGCCCAAGGCCCATTAGAGCTAGTGTCTTATTTGTTCCCTTTTGGTCCCACTCCAAGCCACACACTAAAGCCCAATTGGGAAGGCCCAAAAGGCTCGCTCAATTAGATAGTCAGTTATGTGAAGAGAAACATACAGAATTTTATATAGAATGAAATGGTTTGTATGTTTATATAGAGACATTCTTTCATATATTCTCTCTAGAAAACATAGAACTGATTGAGAGACCACACATCTTGGGCATCAAGTGGAATTGGGGTGAAGATTGAAAGTGTTCCCGAGTACTTCTTCATTCAGTTTTGAATTTCACCGCATCAAGGTACACTCTCTTGTTCTTCTTTTCTGAAACTTACATAGTGCATGTTATCAATTACGAAAGAAGTAGATCCGTTTTTTTTCCGCTGCGTATGTTTTGTATGCGATGCAAACATATATATTTCCTAACATTGGTATCAGAGTGGTCTTTATTTCGAATCTGTATAACATGTTTTGTGCGTTTTGGAATTAGAGATAATAGTTTCAAGTTGATAGAGGATTATACTTTTAATTTTCTGCATGGTTGTTGAAACTATGATTTGATAAAAACTGATATTGATGTTATGATGTTGTTTAAATATGAATTTAAGAATGTTAAATTGATCTTTAAGGCTATAGCATCAATAGATTTCAGTTTTGATATCTATCTCTGTCTATCATTTTCGTATGATGGTTTTTTATTCATGCAAAACCGTTGAAAACTGCCTTAGAAGAATTTCTGAAAATTCGAGTTTTACGAGTTTCGATCGATCGAAATTTACTTTCGATCGATCGAGTAAAACAGTGATCAATCTTTTGAATCGATTAATATTCGATTGCTAGTCGATCGATCGAATTTTCTTTTCGATCGATCGAGAGGCGATCGAGCATCAATCGAACAAGTCAGAAGGTCAAGTTCGAATTGTTTAATTTTTTGGACCGATCGAGGGGCACATTCGATTGATCGAAAGAAGGAAAATATGAATTTTTTCTAAGTGTTTTTAAACTTAAAAGTGTGTGATATAATTTTGTGTTTTCACTATTTTTTCTTACGTCTTTTTCGTAAGAAAAAGTGCATAGTATAAAGTGCAAGGCTGTGTATAATTAGTTTATGCATGTTTAAAAGGTAAAAACCTTTAATTTAAAACATCTAGTGGGAGAGAGATTCAAGGGTTGGATCTCACGGCCTCCATTGTCAGTTTATAGTAGTGTGATTAATCACCTCGCCTTGGCGTATATGCCTTGCTCCTTACGGAGGGTGTTTAATTCATGGTACTACAGGTTAAACTTCTTAATGATAGATGAAGTGTGTTTTTACATTAAGAGCGACCATGCTACCGTGGAGTTACTTGGTGACTCACATTGATTCTAGAAAATGGTGTACACTAGACTAAGTATGATGTTAACCTCCCTTCGGAACTATGTCATTATCACTTAGAGGCTAAAGGAAAAGCAGCACATTATTTTTCTTTGGTAAGAGTTACCATGATAGCATTAATAATGAGGATAATCCTTGCTTAATCATAGTGATTGGTATGACCTCGCTACCGAGGAATATTAATTGCGGGATTGGGTTGTCGTTGCATATATTATATTATGGTTTTATTGAGGTTCCATATTATATGTTTATATGCTAAATTGATAATGTCCAGTTTACTTATTATATTCATGTTTATTATTTCAGATTTGAACATGGCATCATTTCGCCCACTTGTTAGCATTCTTAATCAAAACAAACTGACTGGAACCAATTATGTTGACTGGAAAAGAAACTTGGACATAGTTCTCACAGCTGAAGAGCACAAATATATACTTACTCAACCATGTCCTAGCTTTCCTTCATTAGATGCTCCTCCTGAGGAAAAACAACGATATGATCGTTGGGAGAAATCTAATAAAATGGCCAAGTGCTACATCCTAGTGTCCATCTCAAATGTTCTACAGCATCAAATGCAGGATGTAGAACTAGCTTCGGACATTATGCAAAGTCTGAAGGAGATGTTTGGTGAGCAAGGCCGTTCTGCAAGGCAAGAAACCATGAGGCAAATTTATAATACCAAAATGGCTGAAGGTAGTTCAGTGAGAGAACATTGTCTTACAATGATCTTTAATCTGAATACATTGGAAGTTTTGGGTGCCGACATTGATGGAGAATCCCAAGTGGATATGATACTCCAATCACTACCGGAATCATTCAAGAAATTCAGACTTAATTATAATATGAACAAAAAGATTTATTCTTTGTCTGAATTAATGAATGAGTTGGTAGCGGCGGAAGGCATCCTTGGTACTTCTAATGTTGAAGCCAATGTGGGTGAAGCTTCTACTTCTCAACCTAAGTCGAAAGGCAAGGGTAAGAAGAAGAAGAAGAAGGACTTCACTAGCAGGAGGGTAAACAAATTGTCTTAGGGGTTGCCGACAAAGGAAAGAAGCTGAAAGGAAAATGTTTCCATTGTGGTGAGAAAGGACATTGGAAGAGGAATTGTCCAAAGTTCAAGGCTGCCAATAAGGGTATGAAAATTTCATTCCTTCTTGAAATATGTTTGGTACAAAATCCCACGGATTCCTGGTGTGTGGATTCAGGTTGTACTAATCATATCTGCAATTCTTTGCAGGGGTTCCAGGAGACCAGAAGACTTAAAGAAAGAGAGTTGTTTCTGACCTTGGCTGATGGGAGTAGGATTCCAGTTGTAGCTATTGGAGTGTTTAATTTATGCTTTGAAACTAGGGTTTTAATATTGGAAGACTGTTTATTTGTACCTAATGTTCGTAGGAATTTAATTTCTGCAACTTATTTAAGTAAAAATGGATATTGTGTTATCCTTAAAGACAATGTTGTAATAAAGAAGGATAAAATGTTTATCTGTTCTGGCAATATTGTGGATGGTCTTTATATTTTAACTCCTAATGAGCATGAATTATATAATTTTGAATTAGATAATAACTCTCATGAAAAATCATTAAAGAGAAAGTTTCCTTCTACTAATGATGCATATCTTTGGCACTTGCGTTTGAGTCTTATTAATCCAAACAAAATTCAAAGACTGATCAAAGATGGTCTCTTAGAGCCATTGGACTTTGATGAATTTCCAGTTTGTGAATCTTGTTTGGAAGGCAAAATGACCAAATGACCTTTTAATGCAAAAGGTAGAAGAGCCCAAGAGTTGCTAGAATTAGTTCATACGGATGTTTGTGGTCCTATGTCAACCCAAGCAAAAGGAGGTTATGAGTACTTCATCACTTTCACCGATGATTACTCTAGATTTGGTTATGTGTACCTAATGAGACAGAAGTCCGAAGCCTTTGATAAATTCAAAGAGTTCAGGGCTGAAGTTGAGAATCAATTGGGTAAACACATAAAGGCCATTCGATCTGATTGTGGTGGCGAATACCTTCTTGGGGATTTCAAGGATTACTTAACTCAAAATGGGATTGTATCCCAATTGACTACACCTGAAACTCCCCAACAAAATGGTGTAGCAGAAAGAAGGAATAGGACTCTTTTAGAAATGGTTAGGTCCATGATGAGTTACTCAACTTTACCTATTTCTTTTTGGGGTTATGCCTTAGATACAGCAATACATCTTTTGAATTTAGTTCCATCAAAATCTATTCCCAAAACACCCATGGAATTGTGGAGTGGGCGTAAGCCTAGTATGAAATATCTCCACATTTGGGGTTGTCCAGCACATGTGTTAAAAGGGAAGTCTGATAATTTGGAACCAAAATCAGAAGTATGTTTGCTTGTGGGTTATCCAAAAGAAACTAGTGGTTATTTATTCTATTAGTCATAAAGATAACAAAGTTTTTGTTAGTACAAATGCTAAATTCTTGGAAAATGACTATATGAGTAATTTTACTCCTAGAAGTAGAGTTGTCTTGGCTGAAATGAATGAACCTGTAATTGAACAACCAATGGTTGAAACTAGGGATGATGTGGCTGTATTGGATACACCACAAGATACTATTCATGAGACGTCTAGTACACAGTTGCCTCGTCGTTGTGGGCGGAATGTTAGGCTACCTATAAGATTCATAGGTCTTGGAGAGACTTATGATACAATCTCAGAGGAGGCCGAAACTGATCCTTACACTTATGAAGAAGCAATGAATGATATAGATGCACATCATTGGGTCCAAGCTATGAAATCAGAATTAGATTCCATGTATTCCAATAAAGTTTGGGATCTTGTAAAGGCGCCTAACGGCGTTAAACCTGTTGGTTGCAAATGGGTTTACAAGAGGAAGAGAGGGATAGATGGAAATGTTGAAACCTTTAAAGCAAGGCTAGTGGCAAAAAGGTATACTAAAAAAGAAGGTATTGATTATGAGGAAACCTTTTCACCAGTAGCAATGCTTAAATCTATCAGAATTCTCTTATCCATTGCTGCTCATTATGATTATGAGATTTGGCAAATGGATGTCAAGACTGCATTTCTTAATGGCAATCTTGAAGAGGAAATCTATATGAAGCAACCAGAAGGTTTCATAGCAAAGAACCAAGAGCATATGGTTTGCAAGTTGAATAGGTCCATTTATGGACTTAAGCAAGCATCTAGGTGATGGAACATCAGATTTGATCAAGCAATCAAATCATTTGGTTTTGAACAAAATCTTGATGAACCATGTGTGTACAAAAGACATCAAGACAAAGTAGTAATGTTCCTAGTGCTTTATGTTGATGATATTCCACTCATTGGAAATGATGTAGGTGTAATGTCATCAGTAAAGGTTTGGTTGTCAAGCCAATTTGCTATGAAGGACTTGGGTGAGGCTAACTTTATTCTAGGGATCAAGCTTTGGCGAGATCGTAAGAATAAGATGCTAGGCTTATCACAAGCTGGATATATAGATAAGGTTCTAGAACGGTTTAGCATGCAAAACTCCAAGAAAGGATTACTTCCTTTCAGACATAGAGTTCCTCTGTCTGATGACCAAAGGCCTAAGACTCAAGATGAAGAAGATATGATGAGACAAGTTCCTTATGCTTCTGCAGTAGGAAGTCTCATGTATTCCATGCTTTGTACTAGACCAGATATCTATTTTTCAGTTGGCGTGGTCAGCCGATATCAATCAAATCCAGGACCACAACATTGGCAAGCTGTAAAGCATATTCTCAAGTATCTACGGAGAACGAGAGATTATATGCTTGTTTACCGTTGTGAGGATTTGATTCCCATTGGCTATACAGATTCAGACTTTCAATCGGATCTAGATTTCAGAAAGTCCACGTCAGGATGTGTATTCACCTTGGGAGGTGGAGCCATAAGTTGGAGGAGTGTTAAGCAACCTTGTATTGCGGACTCCACCATAAAAGCTGAATATGTTGCTACTTGTGAGGCGGCAAAGGAAGCTGTTTGGCTCAAGAAATTCCTTTCTGATCTTGGTGTAGTGAGAATAGAGCAAGTTTCTATCATATTGTTTTGTGACAATAGTGGAGCGGTTGCACAATCCAAAGATCCAAGGAATCACAAGAAAGGAAAGCACATTGAGAGAAAGTACCACATCATTCGAGACATTGTTGCTCGTGGAGATGTGGTGGTAGCAAATATTGAAAGTGCAAATAATCTAGCAGATCCCTTTACCAAAGTCTTGCCTCAAAGGACCTTCGAGTCACATTTGGAGGGAATGGGAGTTAGATTAGTGCATAATAGTCTTTAGGGCAAGTGGGAGATTGTTAGGATATGTGCCCTTAAATCCTATTGTATGATGCTATGTATGATATTATGTATGACATTATGTGAGAAATGATGTATGACTTAATATTGTGTTTAATAAAGTTGTTTTATTCTTATCGAAAATAATGGTAACATGAATATTCGGACATTACCAAATAGTCCATGAGATGCATAGTATGTGATTTATGTGATTTAGTCATAGAAGATATAGATCACAAGTTCTTTGTAAACTCAGAATTTTGGTTCATAGTCGGTGATGAAATTGGGCAATTCATCTGCAAAGACTATAACATATTAACTACGATGATTTGTCTTGATCATGGAAGTGGTGACTTCTAGTTAATATGTTGATATGTTTTAAGAGTTAAGACATATTGAGCTGGACCGCTGTGAGATTTATTATTCTCCTAACGACTGTCAATTGAATAATAAATCTCACGACTTGTATTCACATGAACTCTTAATCCTGAGAGAATAATGGACCTGATCATCAAATGTAGGTTGCTTTGATATATCAGGAGTGAGATCTGAAGTAACGGTCAAAACCTCAGTATGTTGGGCAGCCACATTTAGTGTTGATGGAACATATATTCTCAAGATGGAATTCATAGTCTCTTAATGGAGATATAAAATATTCCCTTGAGATAAGTTTAATGGGTATCGTTATTCAGAGAGTTAGGCCTAACCACTTTAGTAAGACTAAAGTATATATTTATGAAATTGGATTTTATAAATATATGGTGAATAACTCAAAAGGATTAAACCGGGTACTCAAGGATTAAGATGTAGTAATTTACAAAGTGGCAGTCTATATTCATGACTTTGTATTGCTATGAATATTTTTTGAAGGGTTGCATGTATAATAAAGTCTTGGGATATAATTTATTAATGAGGCCTAGAGTGCAATTATATTTATATGGTGGTATTAAATGTAATTAATGGTAACTTTGGACTTGTCAAGAGTTGACTGAAAAGCCCAAGGCCCATTGGAGCTAGTGTCTTATTTGTTCCCTTTTGGTCCCACTCCAAGCCACACACTAAAGCCCAATTGGGAAGGCCCAAAAGGCTCGCCCAATTAGATAATCAATTATGTGGAGAGAAACATACAAAATTTTATATAGAATGAAATGGTTTGTATGTTTAATAATATAAGAATATGATATAAGGAAGAGAGACACTCTTTCATATATTCTCTCTAGAAAACATAGAACTGATTGAGAGACCACACATCTTGGGCATCAAGTGGAATTGGAGTGAAGATTGAAAGTGTTCCCGAGTACTTCTTCATTCGGTTTTGAATTTCACCGCATCAAGGTACACTCTCTTGTTCTTATATTCTGAAACCTACATAGTGCATGTTATCAATTGCGAAAGAAGTAAATCCGTTTATTTTCCGCTGCGTATGTTTTGTATGCGATGCAAACATATATATTTCCCAACAGTCAATACATTCTTGGCCTATCAGAAGGAAAAGATGTGAAGAGCATATGAATGAGGCATAAAGCAGATAAACATGAAAGACATGGCAAGCAAAGAAACAAGAAAGCATGCAAACAAGTAAGAAAGCAAACAAAAGGTGGTGTCTGCGGGGGACAAACGTTGGCTTGGATCGAATGTCCATAACTTCTTGTCTTGAAGCATAGATGACACACTGGTAAACAAGACTCATTCATGAACATGTAAGCAAGCGTGTAAAGATGCATAGAAGGCTAACGGGTGACACAAACAAGCATGGTAAGCATATCATCGCATGGAGCTGAAAAGAGAAAAGGTATGCACAAAGGAATCGACATCATGATGATGCATCCTAAATGGTTACATCCAGACAAGGCCTTATAGGCGTTGGATGTAACCGTACAACCATAAACTTGCTAAGGGCGTCAAGCGTAGAAAAGCCTTGAACTAGAAGCAAGCAAGCACAGACATGCAACTAGAGGTGATCCAAACCTTTTGATGTGGGCCAAAGTGTACGGACGATAACAAAGACCATAGGGTCTAGATCGGGTCCCAACCACTTGGCCAAAACACAATAAAGAAAGAAAATGTTGCAAAAGTGCTACAATAGCACATGACCTGACAAACATAGCCTAGGTCTAGGCACACAAACATGGCATGGAGCGCACAAGCACATGGAAAATGGCATAAAGCTTTGTAGGGAACATAGATCCGAGAACACAAGCATCTGAAAACATAGATCTAGGCATATAGGCATAGAAACATGCAAGTAAACACGTAGAAGCTTAGCACATAGACATGAAAGAACATGAATCCAAGTAAGGCATAGCCAACAACATCATATAAGCATATGAGCATGTAACCCTAATGTCAACCTAGAACAAAAAGAGGCGCAAAACATAGGAAAACATGGCATAAAGTCTAAAGCATGTCGATTTAAACATATAAGTTTATAAGGGTGTATATCTAAGCATAAAACATGGTAAAAAGCATAAAAGCAAAGAGATTTAAGCTAGAAACACAAATAAAGCAAGAAACATGCAAGAGAAAGCAATAAATCATGTTATCAAGGGAAAAAAAGAGCAAAATAAACGCTAAAAAAATATTTAGAAGGTTAGAAGTGTGGATGGTAGCTAAAAAAGCAAAATCCACACCCCCTAAACCCCAAATCCAAAGTGTAGAACCAAGGAAAAGAAGATTGGGTATAAGAACAATACCATGTATTTTTGGTGAAGAGAGAAGAATCAAGAAACTTTGATGTCTTTTTTGGGTGTTTTCTGTGTTTGAGAAAGGGGAAAAACATGTAGAAAAACCAGGCAAAGAAAAAAACTCAGAAAAATAATGATCCTCCCCTCGTCTAAAGGGTGCTTGGGGCTTTCAAACTTGCTCAGATGGGTTTGATCTTGACATTTCTGGAAATATCTTGACTACCTGTTTCTAAAAAGGTTTGGATCTTGAAAATCCAATGGTCGGATCAAAAGTTATGGCTCTCGGAAGTTAGTGGTGCATCGATTGGTGCGTTATCCCAGTTTTGTGACATCTCAACCGTTCTAACTCCGATTTTCACCCATGAATAGTTGTTGGAATGAGAATTTTATAATCTTCACAATGGCGTTGGTTTCAACCCGTTTTAACAGCCAGATCAAAATTAGGGTTTTTTGGCCCACCCTAGATCAACTTCGGGTCAAACTTGGTCAAAGTTGTTAAAAAATCTTTGAGAAGCTCGGGTTTGATGTAAAACTAAGAAAAATATTGTTTTGTGAGGATTTTAACCTCGTTTGACCTTCTGTCAAACCTAGGGTTGGCTAAGGGCATTTTGGTCATTTTAGTTGAAATAGGCATTTTGGGTGCTCCGATGCCCAAACGGGTTGTGCCACGCCATTTTGTATGTTCTTACGGCCCCATAGAGAGAAAATAATATTTTTGGATTTTTCGGGGCTTGGCACACAAATTGAGGGTAGAGAAAATACGGTATCAACAGCTACCCCTTCTTTATCTGATATCTCGACTGTAATGAGAGGTGTCGGATAAAGAACGTGATTTCGAATTTTGTCGCCCCAAATTTGTGTGTGATTACTATTCGCGGATCGAGATCGGATATTTACCTAACTGGACTGATTTGCTACAGCTGCTTCTGAAAAAATTTTCGGACTTGCCTTTGAGCTATGGGAGAGGAAAAGGGTTTTCTCTCTCTCTCTCTCTCTCTTTTCCATGATTTATGCCATTCTATCTTAGAAAAATGCACATTTTTTTTTATATATGAGTGCGAAAATATGTGGGAATTTGAATGCTAAAAATAAAATGTGGGACATAGGTAAGGGGACTTACCTAGTAGTCAGAAATAGTGGAAAAGGTGAGAAATTTGGGGATTCGGGTGGAGACAGAGGATATCTGAATAGCAATCCCGGGTATTAGAAACTTGAGAAATCTTCAGAATTCAGTATCAAAATGCTGGCGAGACGTACTACACGACCGATAGTTAGCCTCGAAATTTGGGGAATCTGGGTAGTGACAGAGGATATCTGAATAGCAATCTTAGTCTTAAGCCGGGTAGGAATAGAGGATATCTGAATAGTAGTCTTGAGTTTTGTGTCAGGAAGAAACAGAAGATATCTGAATAGTGGTCCTGATTTTTGCCAAGTAGAAACAGAGGATATCTGAATAGCAATCTTCGTCTTAGGCCGAGTAGGAACAGAGGATATCTGAACAGCAGTCTCGATTATTGTCAGGTAGAAACAGAGGATATCTAAATAGTAGTCCTAATTTTTGCCAAGTAGAAATAGATGATATCTGAATAGCAGTCTTGGTCTTAGGCCGGGTAGGAACAGAGGACATTTGAACAGCTGTCCCGATTTATGTTAGGTAGAAACAGAGGATATTTGAATAGTAGTCCTTATTTTTTCCAAATTAAAGGATATCTAAATAGCAGTCTTGGTTTTAGGCCGGGTAGTAAACAAAGGATATCTGAACAGTAGTCCCAATTTGTGTCAAGTAGAACAAAGGATATCTGAATAACAGTCTTGATTTTTGCCAAGTAGAAACAGAGGATATCTGAATAGCAATCTTGGTTTTAGGCTGGGTAGGAACATAGGATATCTGAACAGCAGTCTCTATTTGTGTCAAGTAGAAATAGAGGATATATGAATAGCATTCCTGATTTTTCCAAGTAGAAATAGAGGATATCCGAATAGCAGTCGTAGTCTTAGGCCGGGAACAGAGGATATCTAAATAGCACTCCTGATTTGGGTCGAGTAGGAACTAAAGATATTTGAACAGTAGTCCCAATTTTTTGTATTAGGTAGAAAAAGAGGATATCTGAATAGCAGTCCTGATTTATGTTCTTTGCAACTGTGTGCTGGGTACAGACCTGCACGTTTTTACAAATAGTGTTAGTCCACTTGTGTTGCCATTTGACTTATAGGCTTACCAATTATGTTTGGATTTCTTGCTAATTTGTAGATTATGTCATGGAGGACTGGTTCTAGGGGAGACTGGGGGAAGGCCCCCGTTTACGCTACGTCCTATGGAAACACTTCTTCTGATGATGAGACCACTTCAGCTAGTGAGCAGGTGGCTCGATGATGATGATGATGCTGATGATGATAATGCTGACCAGTTTTTTAGGGATGATGATTCTCAGTCAGGTTAGCCTGTTGTTGTAGCATGATGTTGCCCATGCATGGGCATATATGTATTCTTCATGTATCTTGTAAACATTGCCCCATGGTGGGCCAATTATTTATATTATGTATCGCCTCTTGATAGGCCTGGACATGTGTGTATTACATTGCCCCATAGTGGGCCTTAATGTATGATATTATCTCTTTGTAGCTTCATGGTGTATGTATGAAACAATGCCTCTTGTTAGGACTTATATGTATGATTCTAGAAAATGCCTTTGAGAGGGTTGAGGTATGACTTTAGGAAAAGTTCCTTTGAAAGGGCGACTGATATATGCGAAAACCAATGCCTCTGATTAGGACTTACATGCATAGTTTTAGGAAATCGCCTTCGAGAGGGTTGCTGATGTATATGAAAGACAATGCCTCCGGTTAGGACTTATATGTATACTTATGGAAACTGCCTTTAAGAGGGTTGATGTGTGACTTTAGGAAAAGTGCCATTGAGAGGGCCGCTGATATAGGTGAAAAACAATGCCTCTGATTAGGACTTACATGCATAGTTCTCAAAAATCACCTTTGAGAAAGCAGCTGATGTATATGAAAGACAATGCCTCCGGTTAGGACTTATATTTATAATTCTAGAAATTGCCTTTCAGAGGGCTGCTGAAATAGGTGAAAAACAATGCCTCTGATTAGGACTTACATGCATAGTTCTAGGACTTACATGCACAATTCTAGATGTTGCCTTTAAACGGGCTGCTGATGTTTGCAAGAAACAATGCTTCTGGGTAGGACTTACATGTACAATTCTGGATGTTGCCTTTAAAAGGGTTGCTGATGTATGCAAGAAACAATGCCTCTAGCTAGGACTTACATGTACAATTCTGGATTTCACCTTTAAAAGGGCTGCTGATGTATGACTTCAGGAAAATTGCCTTCGAGAGGGCTACTGATATGTGTGAAAAACAATGCCTTTAATTAGGACTTACATGTACAATTGTAGATACTGCCTTCGAGAAGGTTGCTAATGTACACATGCACTATCACATTTTCATCGCATATGGTGGTTTTGAACCAACTTGTGTCATACTCGTTTGTATTGCACCGCAATTTCACGGGTTTACTAGTGGCTTTTGACAATAATCGTCCCGTTGGGGGGAGAGAGAATGGAGAGATCGAGTGAAACAAACTACCCCAGTTTAGGGTTTCATGCGGTTCTTGGCATGAGGGACACATCCTCAGTGGGATAGACCCATTCTTGTATATTGGACAAGGGGGAGGGAACCACGCAAAATAAATTGCCCTAGTTTAGGGTTTTGCGGGGTTCTAAGCCTGCAGACTGGCTGAAAATGGCCTCAACTTCGTACACCATACAAAATGCTGGTAATGAATACGGACATTCTGAACGAGATCTTCTAAGACACGCCATGCGGTGGTATGCATTGGTTGCTCTTGTTATTGCCAGGGCGGGTTAATAATTCAAAGACAAGTTTCTTGTGTTAGGATTAGTGCCTTTAAATCCTATTGTATGATGCTATATATGATGTTAAGTATGACATTATGTATATCATTATGTATGACTTAATATTGTGATTGATAAAGTTGTTTTTTTATTATCTAAAATAATGGTAACATAAATATTCGGACATTATCATATAGTCCATGAGATGCATTGTATGTGATTTATGTGAAAAGTCATAGAAGATATAAATAACAAGTTCTTTGTAAACTCAGAATTTTAGTTCATAGTCGGTGATGAAATTGGGTATTTCATCTGCGAAGTCTATAACATATCAACTAAGATGATTTGTCTTGATCATGGAAGTGGAGACTTCTAGTTGATGTATTGATATGTATTAAGAGTTAAGACATATTGAACTGGACCACTGTGAGATTTATTATTTTTCTAACGACTATCAAATGAATAATAAATCTCATGACTACTATTTACATGAACTCTTAATCCTGAGAGAATAATGGACCTGATAATGAAGTGTAGGTTGCTTTGATATATCAGGAGTGAGATCTAAAGTAACGGTCAAAACTTCAGTATGTTGGGCAGCCACAATTACTGTTGATGGAACATATATTCTTAAGATGGAATTCATAATCTCTTAAAGGAGATGCAAAATATTCTCTTGAAATAAGTTGAATGGGTTTAGTTATTCAGAGAGTTAGGCCTAACCACTTTGGTAAGAAATTACTAAAGTATATATTTATGAAATTAGATTTCATAAATATATGATGAATAACTTTAAAGGATTAAACCGAGTACTCAAGGATTAAGATGTAGTAAATCACAAAGTGGCAGTCTACATTTATGACTTTGTGTTACAATGAATATTTTATGAAGGGGTTGCATGTACAATAAAGTCTTGAGATATAATATATTAATAAGGCCTAGAGTGCAATTATATTTATATAGTGGTACTAAATATAATTAATGGTAACTTTGGACTTGTCAAGGGTTGACAAAAAAGCCCAAGGCCCATAAGAGCTAGAGTCTTATTTGTTACCTTTTGGTCCCACTCTAAGCCACATACTAAAACCTAATTGGAAAGGCCCAAAAGGCTGGCCCAATTAGATAATCAGTTATAAGGAGAGAAACACACAGAATTAACTAACAAGTTACATGAAACGGTTTGTATGTGAGCGTTAGACACTCTCTCATTCTCCCTTGAACAAATACATAGAAACTGATTGAGAGACCACACTTCTTGGGCACTAGTGGAATTGGAGTAAAGATTAAAAGTGTCCCCGAGTACTTCTAATCTTTGGTTTTGAAATTCACCACACCAAGGTACACTCTCTTATTCTTAAATTCTGAAATTTACATAGTACATGTTATCAATTGCGAATGAAGTAGATCTGTTAATTTTCTGCTGCGTATGTTTTGTATGCGATACAAACATGGATATTGAATATGGGATTGGGTTGTCGTTTCATATATTATATTATGGTTTTATTAAGGTTCCATACTATATGTTTATATGCTAAATTGATAATGTCCAGTTTACTTATAATGTTCATGTTTATTATTTTCAAATTTGAACATGACATCATTTAGCCCACTTGTTACCATGGTCTTTATATAATTTTGAATTAGATAATGACTCACATGTAAAATCATTAAAGAGAAAGTTTTCTTCTACTAGTGATGCATATCTTTGGCACTTGCGTTTGGGTCATATTAATTTAAATAGGATTCAAAGACTAATTAAAGATGGTCTCTTAGATCCATTAGATTTTGATGGATTTCCAGTTTGTGAATCTTGTTTAGAAGGCAAAATGACTAAACGGCCTTTTAGTGCATAAGGTAGAAGAGCATAAGATTTGCTAGAACTAGTACATTCAAATGTATGTGGTCCTATTTCAATCCAAGCAAGAGGTGGCTATGAGTATTTCATTACTTTCACTGATGATTACTCTAGATTTAGTTATGTGTACCTAGTGAAACGAAAGTCCGAAACCTTTGATAAGTTCAAAGAATTTAAGGCTGAAGTTAAGAATCAATTCGGCAAATGTATAAAGGCCATTCGATCTGATCGTGGTGTCGAATACTTACTTGGGAATTTCAAGGATTACTTAACTGAAAATGGGATTATATCCCAATTAACTGCACCTAGAACTCCACAACAAAATGGTGTATACCCTTTCACCACTAGATTTAAGCATTGCTACTAGTGAAAAGGTTTCTTCATAATCAATACCTTCTTTTTGTGTATACCCTATCGCCACTAGCCTTGCTTTAAAGGTTTCAACCTTTCCATCTATCCCTCTCTTCCTCTTGTAAACCCATTTGCAACCAACAAGTTTATTGTTGTTAGACGCCTTTACAAGATCCCAAACTTGATTGGAATACATGGAATCTAATTCAGATTTCATAGCTTTGACCCAATCATGTGCATCTATATCATTCATTGCCTCTTCATAAGTGTAGGGATACGATTCAGCCTCTTCTAAGATAGCTCCATAAGTTTCTCCCAAACCTATAAATCTTATAGGAGGCCGAACAATTCTCCCATTACGACGAGGCACCTGTGTACTAAACATCTCATAAGTAGTATCTTGTGATGTATCCAATACAGCCAAATCTGATGGGATTTGTGCCCTTAAATCCTATTGTATGATGTTATGTATGACATTATGTATGACTTAATGTTGTAATTAATAAAGTTCTTTTATTATTATCCAAAATAATGGTAACATGAATATTCAGATATTATCACATAGTCCATGAGATGCATAATATGTGATTTATGCGAAAAGTCACAGAAAATATAAATTAAAAATTCTTTGTAAACTCAGAAATTTTGTTCGTAGTCGGTGATGAAATTAGGCATTTCATTTGTGAAGACTATAACATATCAACTAAGATGATTTGTCTTGATCATGGTAGTGGAGACTTCTAGTTGATGTATTGATATGTCTTAAGAGTTAAGACATATTGAACTGGATCGCTGGGAGATTTATTATTCTCCTAACGACTGTCATATGAATAATAAATCTCACGACTTATATTTACATGAACTCTTAATCCTGAGAGAATAATGGACCTGCTCATAAAGTGTAGGTTGCTTTGATATATCAGGAGTAAGATCTAAAGTAACGGTCAAAACCTCAGTATGTTAGGCAACCACATTTAGTGTGGATGGAACATAAATTCTCAAGATGGAATTCATAGTCTCTTAACGGAGATACAAAATATTACCTTGAGATAAGTTTAATGGGTTTGTTATTCAGAATGTTAGGCCTAACTACTTTAGTAAATAGTTACTAAAGTGTATATTTATTGTAAGGTTGAATTTTATCAACCATTTTATAGCTTTATTCCGTGCCAATTTTCTTATAATTCAGCACTTAAAAACCCTGTATTTTAGGTGGGATCATGTAAGGGTAGTGTGTGAGAGAGTGTGAAGAAATGCTTAAGATTGTGCAGCAGAACTGGGACTCGCGACTGGATCTCGCTGGTGTCTTGCGACTGTCAAGCCGCCAGAAGTTGCACACGAGTGAAGCATACAGAGCAGAACTTGCGACTAGTCTCGCTGGTAGCTCACGACTAGCAAGCCGCCAGAAACTGAAACGTCGTGCCAGCTGGTGCATTACAGGACAAAAATTTCAGTCTGGCAGGCCAGTTAGTTCGCAGCTTGAACTCGTGACTCAGTTAAACCGCGAGGCCAAGTCTCCAGACAGCTCTGTTTTGGAAAAACTGACTCTTCGCATTCCTCTCTCACCCTAGTATATATACCCCTTATACCCATGAAATATAGAGAGCTTCTAGAGAGAATTTTGAGAGAAAAACCTTAGAGAAAAACAAGATTAACTCATCCACAATCTTTACCTAGTGACTCTTCAAATTCCTCTACGCTCTTCCTCTCTATTGTAGATCCTTGGGAGGTTCATTACCCAAGACCTTTTCTCACCACACCCACATCTGTGAGAAGGTTATTTGGTGCTTTGGGAAGCAATTAGGAAGGAACCAATTCATATTGGTTGATGCTATGGACTAGTAGCGGGATTCGGGAAGCTAAAGAAGAAATAGGTTCGGTGTAACCTTGTTGGAGCAAGAAGCTTGGAGGGCTTAGATACAGTGGGTAGATTAGGCTTGGAGGGTCTATTGCCATCCTTGTATCCCAACTACATTCTTTAGTGGATCATTTGACCGCTTGGAAGGCGTCGGAGAGGTTTTATGCCAAGGGCTTCGGTTTCCTCTTCAATAACACATCGTGTGTTATCCTTGTGTTTGCATCTCTCTTCCCTTTATCTTTGTCATCTAATTTTTATTATGGATGTGATTTTATTTGATTTAGATTGTTTATCAATTCGGTTTTAAACTTTCGTTCATTTTCCGCACGTCCATCGTTTGATATAAAGCTTGAATTGATATTTTGTAAATTGGGGTCTAAACGTTCATAGTATCTTATACACTATTTGAACTTTCATTTATGAAATTGGATTTCATAAATATATGATGAATAACTTAAAGGATTAAACCGGATACTCAAGGATTTAAGATGTAGTAAACTACAAAGTGGCAATCTATTTTAATGAATTTGTATTACTACGAATATTTTATGAAGGGGTTGCATGTACAATTAAGTCTTGGGATATAATTTATTAATAAGGCTTAGAGTGCAATTATATTTATATAGTGGCATTAAATATAATTAGTGGTAACTTTGGACAAGTCAAGAGTTGATAGAAAAGCCCAAGGCCCATTGGAGCTAGTGTCTTATTTGTTCCCTTTTGGTCCCACTCCAAGCCACATACTAAAGTCCATTTGGAAAGGCCCAAAAGGCTAGCCTAATTAGATAATCAGTTATATAGAGAGAAACATACATAATTTAATAACTAACAAAAGCATGAAACGGTTTGTATGTAAATGTTAGACACTCTCTAATTCTCTCTTGAATAAATTCATATAACTGATTGAGAGACCACACATCTTGGGTGATAGTAGAATTGGAGTGAAGATTAAAAGTGTTCTCGAGAATTTCTAGTCTTTGTTTTGAAATTCACCACACCAAGGTACACTCTCTTGTTCTATATTCTAAAACGTACATTGTACATGTTATCAATTGTGAATGAAGTAGATCCGTTAATTTTCCGCTGCGTATGTTTTGTATGCGACACAAGCATGTATATTTCCATCAACATCATCCCTAGTTTCATCCATTGGTTGTTCAATCACACGTTCATTCATTTTAGCCAATACAACTCTACTTCTAGGGGTTAAATTATTCATATAGTCATTTTCCAAGAATTTAGCATTTGTACTAATAAAAACTTTGTTATCTTTACGACAATAAAATAAATAACCCCTAGTTTCTTTTGGATAACCCACAAGCAAACACACTTTTGATTTTGGTTCCAATTTATCAAGCTTCCCTTTTAATACATGTGCTGGACAACCCTAAATGTGGAGATATTTTATACTAGGCTTACACCCACTCTACAATTCCATAGCTTTTTTGGGAAAAGATTTTAATGGAACTAAATTCAAAAGATGTATTGTTGTAATTAAGGCATAACCCCAAAAAAAATCGGTAAAGTTGAGTAACTCATCATGGACCTAACCATTTCTAAAATAGTCTAATTCCCTCTTTCTGCTACACCATTTTATTGGGGAGTTCCAAGTGCAGTCAATTGGGATACAATCCCATTTACAGTTAAGTAATCCTTAAAATCCCCAAGAAGGTATTTGCCACCATGACCAGATCGAATGGCCTTTTTCGTTTACTTAATTGATTCTCTACACCCTCTCTACAATTCCATGGTTGTTTTGGGAAAATATTTTAATGGAACTAAATTCAAAAGATGTATTGTTGTATTTAAGGCATAACCCCAAAAAGAAATCGGTAAAGTTGAGTAACTCATCATGGACCTAACCATTTCTAAAATAGTCCAATTCCCTCTTTCTACTACACCATTTCATTGGGGAGTTTCAGGTGCAGTCAATTGGGATACAATCCCATTTTCAGTTAAGTAATCCTTAAAATCCCCAAGAAGGTATTCGCCACCACGACCAGATCGAATGGCCTTTTGCGTTTACCTACTTGATTCTCAACTTCAGCCCTAAACTCTTTAAACTTTTCAAAGGCTTCGGACTTCCGTTTCATTAGGTGAACATAACCATATCTTGAGTAATCATCGGTAAATGTGATGAAATACTCACAACCTCCTTTTGCTTGGGTTCACATAGGACCACATACATACGTATGAACTAATTCAAGCAACTTTTGGGCTCTTCTACCGTTTGCATTAAAAGGTCGTTTGGTCATTTTGCCTTCCAAACAAGATTCACAAACTAGAAATTCATCAAAGTCCAATGGTTCTAAGAGTCCATCTTTCATCAGTCTTTGAATTCTATTTGGATTAATATGACCTAAACACAAGTGCCAAAGATATGCTTCATTTGTAGAAGGAAACTTTCTCTATAATGATTTTACGTGAGAGTCATTATCTAATTCAGAATTATATAATTCATGCTTATCAGGAATTAAATTATAAAGACCATCAACAATATTACCAGAACAGTTAAGCACTTTACCCTTTTTTATTACAACATTATCTTTAACGATAACACAATATCCATGTTTACCTAAATAAGTTACAGAAACTAAATTCCTACGAACATTAGGTGCATACAAACAATCTTCTAATATTAGAACTCTAGATTCAAAACTTAAATTATAAACTCCTATAGCTACAACCGGAATCCATTTACTAAAGTGTATATTTATGAAATTGGATTTCATAAATATATGATAAATAACTTAAAGGATTATACCGGTTACTCAATGATTAAGATGTAATAAACTACAAAGTGGCAGTCTACTTTAATGACTTTGTATTACTATGAATATTTTATGAAGGGGTTGTATGTACAATATAGTCTTGGGATATAATTTATTAATAAGGCTTAGAGTGTAATTATATTTATATAGTGGTATTAAATATAATAAATGGTAACTTTGGACTTGTCAAGTGTTTACAGAAAAGCTCAAGGCCTATTGGAGCTAGTGTCTTATTTGGTCCCTCTTTAAGCCACATACTAGGGCCCAATTGGAAAGGCCCAAAAGGCTAGCCCAATTAGATAATCAGTTATAAGGAGAGAAACATACAGAATTCAGTAACTAACAAGAGCATGAAATGGTTTATATGTGAGTGTTGGACACTCTTTAATTCTCTCTTGAACAAATTCAAATAACTGATTGAGAGCCCACACATCTTGGGCGTTAGTGGAATTGGAGTAAAGATTAAAAGTGTTCCCGAGGACTTCTAATCTTTGTTTTGAAATTCACCACACCAAGGTACACTCTCTTGTTCTATATTTTGAAACTTACATAGTACATGTTATCAATTGCGAATGAAGTACATCCGTTAATTTTCCGTCACGTATGTTTTGTATGCGTTACAAACATATATATTTTCGTCAACATCATCCCTAGTTTCATCCATTGGTTGTTCAATTACAGGTTCATTCATTTCAGCCAATACAACTCTACTTCTAGGAGTAAAATTATTCATATAGTCATTTTCCAATAATTTAGCATTTGTACTAATAAAAACTTTGTTATCTTTATGACTATGGAATAAATAACCTCTAGTTTCTTTTGGATAACCCACAAGCAAACACACTTCTAATTTTGGTTCCAATTTAGCAGGCTTCCCTTTTAATACATGTGTTGGACAACCCCAAATGTGGAGATATTTCATACTAGGCTTACGCTCACTCCACAATTCCATGGGTGTTTTGGGAAAAGATTTTGATGGAACTAAATTCAAAAGATGTATCGCTGTATTTAAGGCATAACCCCAAAAAAATTGGTAAAGTTGAGTAACTCATCATGGACCTAATCATTTCTAAAATAGTCCTATTCCCTCTTTCTACTACACCATTTTGTTGGGGAGTTCCAGGTGCAGTCAATTGGGATAAAATCCCGTTTTCAGTGAAGTAATCCTTAAAATCCCCAAGAAGGTATTTGCCACCACGACTAGATCGAATGGCCTTTATGCGTTTACCTAACTGATTCTCAACTTCAGCCCTAAACTTTTTAAACTTTTCAAAGGCTTCAGACTTCTGTTTCATTGGGTACACATAACCATATCTTGAGTAATCATTGGTAAATGTGATGAAATACTCACAACCTCCTTTTGCTTGGGTTCACATAGGACCATATACATCCGTATGAACTAATTCAAGCAACTCTTGGGCTCTTCTAACTTTTGCATTAAAAGGTCGTTTGGTCATTTTTCCTTCCAAACAAGATTCATAAACTGGAAATTCATCAAAGTCCAATGGCTCTAAGAGTCCATCTTTCATCAGTCTTTGAATTCTGTTTGGATTAATATGACCCAAACGCAAGTGCCAAAGATATGCTTCATTAGTAGAAAGAAACTTTCTCTATAATGATTTTACGTGAGAGTCATTGTTTAATTTAGAATTATATAATTCATGCTTATCAGGGTTTAAAATATAAAGACTATCAACAATATTACCAGAACAATTAAACACTTTACGCTTCTTTATTACAACATTGTCTTTAAGGATAACACAATATCTATTTTTACCTAAATAAGTTGCAGAAATTAAATTCCTACGAACATTAGGTACATACAGACAGTCTTCCAATATTGGAACTCTAGATTCAAAAAATAAATTATAAACTCCAACAGCTACAACCAATATCCAGTTACTAAATTGTATATTTATGAAATTGGATTTCATAAATATATGATGAATAACTTAAGGGATTAAACTGGTACTCAAGGATTAAAATGTAGTAAACTACAAAGTGGCAATCTACTTTAATGACTTTGTATTACTACGAATATTTTATGAAGGGTTTGCATGTAAAATAAAGTTTTGGGATATAATTTATTAATAAGGCCTAGAGTGCAATAATATTTATATAGTGGTATTAAATATAATTAATGGTAACTTTGGACTTGTCAAGAGTTGACAGAAAAGCCCAAGGCCCATTGGAGCTAGTGTCTTATTTGTTCCCTTTTGGTCTCACTCGAAGTCACATACTAAAGCCCAATTGGAAAGGCCCAAGGGCTAGCCTAATTAAATAATTAGTTAATAAGGAGAGGAACATACAAAATTTTGTATGTACATGAAACGGTTTGTATGTGAGTGTAGGACACTCTCTCATTCTCTCTTGAACAAATTCATATAATTGACTGAGAGACCACACTTCTTGGGCGTTTGTAGAATTGGAGTGAAGATTAAAGACCATCAACAATATTGCCAGGACAGATAAACACTTTACCCTTCTTTATTACAACATTGTCTTTCAGGATAACACAATATCCATGTTTACCTAAATAAGTTACAAAAATTAAATTCCTACGAATATTAAGTACATACAAACAGTCTTCCAATATTAGAACTCTAGATTCAAAATGTACATTATAAACTCCAACAACTACAACCGGAATCCTTCTCCCATCAGCCAAAGTAAGAAACAATTCCCCTTCAGTAAGCTTTCTGGTCTCTTGGAACCCCTGCAAAGAATTGTAGATATGATTAGTACAAGTTGAATCCACACACCAAGAATCCGTGGGATTTTTTGCTAAACATATTTCAAGGAGGAATAAACTTTTCATACCTTTATTATTGGCAACCTTGAACTTTGGACAATTCCTTTTCCAATGTCCTTTCTCACTTAAATGGAAACACTTTCCTTTGATCTTCTTTCCTTTGTCGACAACCCCTAAGGCAATTTTTTTATCATCTTGCTTCGTGAAGTCCTTCTTCTTCTTCTTCTTACCCTTGCCTTTCGACTTAGGCAGAGAAGTAGAAGCTTCACCCACATTGGATTCAACACTAGAAGTATCAAGGATGCCTTCTACCGTTACCAATTCATTCATTAATTTAGACAATGAATAAATCTTTTTGTTCATATTATAATTAAGTTTGAATTCCTTGAATGATTTTGGTAGTGAGTGGAGTATCGTATCCACTTGTAATTCTCCATCAATATCGGCACCTAAAACTTCCAGTGTTTTCAAATTAGAGATCATTGTAAGACAATGCTCCCTCACTGAACTACCTTCAATCATTTTGGTATTATAAATTTGCTTATGGTTTCTTGCCTTGCAGAATGGCCTTGCTTACCAAACATCTCCTTCAGACTTAGCGTAATGTCCGAAGGTAGTTCTATATCCTGCATTTGATGCTGTAGAACATTTAAGATAGATGCTAGAATGTAGCACTTGGCCATCTCATTAAATTTCTGCCTATGATCATATCACTATTTTTCCTCAGGAGGAGCACCTAATAAAGGAAAGCTAGGACATGGTTGAGTAAGCACATATTTTTGCTCTTCAGCTGTAAGAACAATGTAATTTCTTTTCCAATCAACATAGTTAGATCTATTCAGTTTATATTAATTAAGAATAGTAACAAGTGGGCTAAAAGATGCCATGATCAAATCTGAAAATAATAAACATGAATATAATAAGAAAACTGGACACTATCAATTTAGCATATAAACATATAGTATGGAACTTTAATAAAACCATAATATAATATATGCAACGACAACCCAATACCATGTTTAAAATTCCTTGGCAGCAAGTAAAATATAAACACTATGATTGATTGAGAACCATTTTCATTATTAGTGCTATCATGAGAACTCTTATCATACACTAATAAAATGCCGTATTTCCTTTAGCCTCTTAGTAATAATGACAGCTCCAAAGGGAGATTAACATTAAGTAACTCTATGGTAGCATAGTTGTTCTTAATGTAAAAACACATATCATCCATCATTAAGAAGTTTAATATATGTAGTACCATGAATTAAACGCCCTCCGAAGGGAGCAAGGCATATACACCAAGGCGAGGTGCTTAATCATACTACCATAAATCGACAAAGGAGGCCATAAGATACAACCATTGTATCTCTCTCCCACTAGATGTTTTAAATTAAAGGTTTTTATTTTGTAAACATATGTAATCTAATCACACACAGCCTTGCACTTTATATATTTGAAAACACATAGAAAAAATTCAAAATTCCCTTCAGATGCATTTTCGCGAGAAGCTCATGACTAAGCTCTTTCTGCGAAAATGGGTTAAGGCAAAAAAGTGAAAACAAAAAATTCAGACATAAACTTTCGCGACTGTCTCATGAGTAAGGCGTACCCGTGAAAAGTTTTGTGCTTTAAATGTATTTTTCGCGAGTAACTTCACGGGAAGGTAACCTGCGAAAAACCCGTGTTTTCAATTTTTAGAAGGGAATATCTGGACAGTTTTCAACGGTTTTCCGTGAACAAACAACCACCATATGAACATGATAGATAGAATTTGATATCAAAACTGAATTCCATTGATGCTATAGCCTTAAAGATCACTTTAACATACTTAAATTCAAATTTAAACAACATCATAACATCAATATCTCTCTCCCTCTATATGTTTTTAAAGAAAGGTTTTTATTTAGAAATCATGTGTAAACTAATCACACACAGCCTTGCACTTCATACATGTGAAAACACATTAGTTATTCAAAATTCCCTGGCTCGATCGATTCTCGATCGCTTCTCGACCGATCAAGAAACAATCTACCTGGCTCGATCGCTTCTCGATCGCTAGCCGATCGATCGAGAAACAATTTGGCTAGCTCGATAGCTTCCCGATTGCTGGTCAATCGATCGAGAAACAATCTGTTTACTTGATCAATACTCTATCGCTTCTCGATCGATCGAGTAGTGTGAAATTTGAATTTCTGGAATTTTTCTAAGGTAGTTTTTTTAACGGTCTTTCATGAACAAACAACCATCATATGAACATAACTAACAGAGATTGATATCAAAACTAAATTCCATTGATGCTATAGCCTTAACATTCAATTTAACATACTTAATTTTAATTTAAACAATGTTAGGTTCTAAGGATTAGGATCTAATGTATTTAGAACGTCAATTTGTATGTTGGCAAACCATGAACAAAACAATGTTTAGTCGTGTGTTAGACTTGCTCAAAGTATGGGTCTTAATGTAAAGTTGGAATCGAGTTGTTGTGCAGAATTATTGTTAACTTTCTGACAGACTCGATCAATCGAAAATTAGACTCGATCGATCGAAAATCGGGCAGATCGTTTTTCTGCAGAAAATTCCAACTCAGCCCAAGTCCATTTAATGTATAGGGTTTTATGTTTTTCCCTAAGTATATAAGGGAAAACCCTAGCCACATTTTTAGTGTTCTGACTACTGTGTTTGTGAATCTCATTATGAGATCTAGAGATGTTTACCTTCACATACACTTAGGGTTTACAAACTTGAGATTCATGTCAAGAGTTGTGTAGATCAATACAATTGCAGAATCAAAAGAGCACAAAGATATACAAGCAGGTGCACTTGTGGATTTGCTGAAGAATTCAAGAAAGAAGGAGTCCGTGGATCTCGGAGCTATCATGGGGTCATGGTAGTAAGTTTCCTACACTTGGGTAGCAATAAGATGTTAGTGGTCTAAGTCTTGTTGTGTAAACTTCGATTCTTTCATAGTGGATTCAGTTTACCTTGAGGATAGCTAGGTCAAATCCTCCCCAGGTTTTTACCGGTGTGGTTTCCTGGGTCATCATATCTTTGTGTTATTTATTTTTCCACTGCTTTGTTGTTTTTGCTTATTTGTGTTAACCTAGATTTAATTAAATTACCTAAGTTAATCACTTGGCTAATTCACTAGGTTAATTAGTTGGGTTAAAGGGGTCTAAACGAACTGACAAGTGGTATCAGAGCGGGTAGCTCTTCTGTTGTAGATCCTTTGATCTAAGAGTTGATCCTTGATCCCTGTTATCATGGATAATTTTAAGTGTCTTACTGTTTTTGATTGTGATGATTTGAATAAGAAGGACACTGTTATTTCTGTTGATCTTTTTGATGCCTGTGAAACTCTTCGTAAGGAATTATTAAAAAATATGAGAATTGCTAAAAAATTCAAGGAAGAGTTAAAATTGGCTAATCTTGAAAAAGAGGAATTGATTGTTAGATTAGATGAATCTAATAAAAAGAATGAATTTTTGAGAAATCAAATTTCCTCTCAAGATGAGAAGATGAAAAGCTTGGAACAAGAGTTAGCTGAATCCAAAGCTAAAATTGAAAATTTGACTAGTACCAAGCTTGCTGCTGATAACAGAAGTGTTTCTGTTTCTCTTGAGCCTAAAGCTGAAAAAGTTTATATCCCTCCTTTCAAGAGGAATAATAAAGAAAATGCTTATTTTGCTAGGTTAGACAAAGGTAAAAGTTCTGATGTTGACGCTGAAGTTTCTAAACCTAAGTCTAAACCTACTGTTAGAGAGCATAAGAGATCTGTTTTTGTGCCTACCTGTCATCTTTGTGGTGTTGTTGGTCATATTAGACCAAACTGTTCTTTGTTGAGACAAAAACCAAAATCTGAGACTAAATTTGCTGTTAGGAATACTGATGTTCCTAAATTTGTTCCTGTTTGTCACTTTTGTGGTGTCTCCGGTCACATTCGTCCCAATTGTCATAAATTGAAATTTAAACATTCTGAATTTCAATCTAGGATATGTGATGATATTTTTCCTGCCATGAGTTCAAATAAATTGTTTCATATGTTTTTGAAAAATTTAAGCTTGTTGGCTTGTGAAAGGAAATTGCAGGATTTCAGTCTTTCTTAGAAGATTGGTGTAATTCCTCAAATACACTCTGCTTCTCACTCTTGGGCTCTTCTACCTTTTGCATTAAAAGGTCGTTTGGTCATTTTACCTTCCAAACAAGATTCGTAAACTGGAAATCCATCAAAGTCCATGGGCTGTAAAAGTCCATCTTTGATTAGTCTTTGAATCCTATTTGAATTAATATGACCCAAATGCAAGTGTCATAGATATGCATCACTAGTAGAAGGAAACTTTCTCTTTAATGATTTTACATGAAAGATACTATCTAATTCAGAATTGTATAATTCATGCTTGTCAGGAGTTAAAATATAAAGATCATCCACAATATTGGCAAAACAGATAAACACTTTATCCTTCTTTATTACAACATTGTCTTTTAGGATAACATAATATCCATGTTTACCTAAATAAGTTGCAGAAATTAAATTCCTACGAACATTAGGTACATACAAACAGTCTTCCAATATTAAAACCCTAGACTCAAAGCATAAATTAAACACTCCAACAGCTACAACTGGTATTCTGCTCTCATCAGCCAAAGTAAGAAACAATTCCCCTTTATTTAGCTTTCTAGTCTCTTGGAACCCTGCAAAGTGTTGCAAATATGATTTGTACAACTTGAATCCACACATCAGGAATCCGTGGGATTCTGTACCAAACATATTTTAAGAAGGAATGTACTTTTCATACCTTTATTCTTGGCAACCTTAAATATTGGACAATTCCTCTTCCAATGTCCTTTCTCACCACAATGGAAACACTTTCCTTTGGTTTTCTTTCCTTTGTTGGCAACTCTTAAGGCAACTTGTTTACCATCTCTCTTGGTGAAGTCCTTCTTCTTCTTCTTCTTCCTCTTCTTCTTCTTCTTCTTCTTCTTTTTACCTTTGCCTTTCGACTTAGGTTGAGAAGTAGAAGTTTCAGCCATATTAGCATCGACACTAGAAGTACCAAGGATGCCTTCCACCGCTACCAACTCATTCATCAATTCAGACAATGTATAAACATTTTTGTTCATATTATAGTTAAGCCTGAATTCCATGAATGATTTGGTAGTGACTGAAGTATCATATCCACTTGGGATTCACCATCAATATCGGCACCTAAAACTTCCAATGTATTCAGATTAGAGATCATCCTAAGACAATGCTCCCTTACTGTAGTACCTTCAACCATTTTGGTATTATAAATTTGCCTCATAGTTTCCTGCCTTGCAGGACGGCCTTGCTCACCAAATATCTCCTTGAGACTTAGCATAATGTCCGAAGCTAGTTCTACGTCTTGCATTTGATATTGTAGAACATTTGAAATAGATGCTAGGATATAGCACCTGGCCATCTCATTAGATTTCTACCAACGATCATATCGCTGTTTTTCCTCAAGAGGAGCATCTAATGATGGAAAGCTAGGACATGGTTGAGTAAGCACATATTTGTGCTCTTCAGCAGTAAGAACAATGTCCAATTTCTTTTCCAGTTAACATAGTTGGATCCAGTCAGTTTGTTTTGATAGAGAATAGCAACAAGTGGGCTAAATGATACCATGATTTAAATCTGAAAATAACAAACATGAATATAATAAGTAAACTGGACATTAACAATTTAGCATATAAGCATATAATATGGAACCTTAATAAAATCATAAAATAATATATGCAATGACAACCCAATCCATGTCTATAATTCCTTGGTAGCAAGTTTATTATAAACACATTAATTGGTTGAGAAATATTCTCATATTAATGCTATTATGGTAACTCTTACCAAACAAAAATAATATGCCGTTTTGCCTTTAGCCTCTAAGTAATAATGACATAGCTCCTTTGGGAGGTTAACATTACACTTAGTCTAGCGTACACCATTATCTAGAATCATGTGTTGCCACATTTCATCTCCCTTTATAGTGTTTAAACTTGTAGTACCATGAAACAAAACACCCTCCTTTAGGATCGCGAGGCATATACGCCAAGACGATGTGCTTATTCACACTACTTTAAACGGATAAGTTCAATCTTGTAGTACTATGAAGTAAACACCCTCCTTTGGGATCGCGAGGCATATATGCCAAGACGAGGTGTTTACCCACACTACTATGAACCGATAATGGAGGCCGTGAGATCCAACCCTTGTATCTCTCTCCCACTAGATGTTTTATATTAAAGGTTTTTAAGATCAAGAACCATAATAATGCTAGACACCTTGAAAACATAATCCTTATCTCATTAGGAATAAATTTCATAATCCTAGCATTAACAACATAGCATATATTCATGTATCTCCATACAAATTGCAACATATGAAAACACACTTTGATATACAGATCCAAGACATCCAAGGCGTATAACACAGGCAAAAAACATTGTATCACTACCTTATGTCAATAATCTGAATGTTTATGAATCCACATATATCTATCTATCTATCTATCTATCTATCTATCTATCTATATATATATATATATATATATAGAGGATGAATCCTTTATAAACTATTAACACATGCAAGATGGCCATCAAGGCAATTAACAATAAAGTGTCTTTCTATAGCCAAATGGTTCAAAACATAATTCACATGCATGCGTCATCCAATCCGTATAAACAATTTTATATATATATATATATATATATATATATATATATATTGGCTTATGCTTATAAGATGGCCAACCAGTGCAAAATTAGTCCAGGCGGTGCAATAACTACTTTCATGCACATGGTAGTTATTTATTTATACCGTGCACATGGCCATCTTCCAATCTTAGCTATGGATTCATACACATATCCTTGGCTATATATATTTTTTGATAGTGCCGTATCTTAAAGGATTTCATATATATATATATATATATATATATATTGATAGTGTCCTAAAATAAGCCAACTCCAAGCTCGTCCGTAGAGGTCGTCCAAAGAAGAAACAAAGATGACAACCCATGAACCTCGTCCATGACAGGGTCGTCCATCCGTTATGACTCTTGGACGGCCTATAAGGACTTCAGATGTAGTTACCACATGCAATCCCTGGACGAAGTTAATACACTTATTCTAGAACGCACACGTGAAATCAAGGACATTGCCACGAAACCACCTTCGATGACAGTTACAGAACGTATGATAAAATAATGTAACTTCCATAGCAGTTATGGAAGTTATCTCCGAGCCTTCTAACCTTCTCCAATATAAGAGAAGTTATCAAGTAACTGCTTATAGCATGCACTATATAAACAACTATCACCGAGAAAAAGGTATGGGAGATCTCTTCCAAGTATTTTGGAATTCTAAAAGTTAAAAGAGACATTGACTTCATCATCGGAGAGTTTTTGGCCGGTCTACCCCGGTCACCTCTAATAGTTTGCTCATCTCTTCAGGATTTTTTCCAAATTATCTTTTCGCCATCGTAATCCGAAACATCTAGCCTACTGATTTTGTCACGCATCATCAGTAAAAAAAGAGAAAGAATAAATAAATAATAATAAATAAAAACAATATTATTTAAAAAAAAAAAACACACTTACGTCTACGGACAGTAAGCACGTGAGCAATGGCCTCAGCAGATGGCTAAGGACCCAAACCCCAAGCAGCAAGACGTCTCAGGCTCACCAAAAAATGGAACGTCCTATCAACGTACAGACGAGCCTTTTGAATTCATTCAATATAAAACTTGCTCAGGTGAGGCCGTCTAACACCTACAAAAAAAAAAAAAAAAAAAAAAAAAAAAAAAAAAAAAAGAAGAAGAGAAAAGCGTTAGACGAGGACAATCAAACTAGATATATATGAATACATCAGGATGGACAACCTCAAACATACCTTCAAGACGAAGGTTCCCTAACTCTCCTGTGTAGGGACCAAATGGATCCCTAGCAACCTCAATTGGTTTCCCAGCCCAGGGGCCAGAGACGAAGAAGAACTCCGTCTTCCAATTCCTGTCTGAGGTGACCAAAGACTTTAACAATCTATAGTCTCCCCCTCTAGCTGTGAATTGATGGAAGCCAAGGGATTGATTAATCTCGGAGGGTTTATAGCAGTAGAGGAACTCGTCCACAGTAAGAGGACGATCCCCCCAAACACCTCCCTCCATAAGACTTGCATGGAAACAATTAGCCTCTATGCATTGGGGTTGAACTGACAGATAGCCAAACCTAGTCTAGTGAGCAACTCCCTAGCAAAGGCATTGAGAGGCAACCTCAAACCCCCCAAGAGGTAAGCCTCATAAATACCAACTCCAAAATGGGGTTGGCAACACCATTCCCCACGGACTGGTAACCTAGGATTTAAGCTATCAGGGTTTTGGTACCATGCCTTGAGAGACTCTAACCTTTTGCTATCCGTCTTGGATGGAATATCTATAGCACAACTATAAACTACCTCAACCTTGTCCTGGGCAGTGGACGAGGGAGCACTCGTACCAACCCTTGATCCAGACTCGGCTCTCATCCTAAGTCCTTCCTGAAGAACCTCCAAAGGACCTCCAGAGACGCCTGACGTATACTCGTCTGAAGTATTCCCCCCACTACTACTACTGTTGCTACCACTATTACTATCACTTGACCCTCTAAAGCTACTTGGTTCATGAAACTCGTCTATGGCTTTCTCGAGGCTAGTACTAGATGAAGAAAGGACAATCTCAGTCATTTTTTGGGAATTTTAAACCTAAGGACAAGAGTGAGGAAAATACCTGGATCTAAGTGATGACTATGGATGCGAGGAACTTCTAGACGAGGCGCTAGGACGAGGAATGTCAAGGAAGAAAATTTTCAGAAATGAGGGGGGTAGCTCAAGAATTCCACTATTTATAGGCGAAGACTTTAGTACCTAAAACGACACAACCAATCACGAGCTAACACGTGGCACACTCCTCGAAAAATGAGTCGACGTGAACGTTCACTAGTGAGATCATGACACGTGACGAGTTTAGACATAAATACACGCGTCTAGAGAACTACGCCATGTCACACCTCCTAGACGACCCACGGACAGGGGGGCAACTGATAGTGTCCTAAAATAAGCCGACTCCAAGCTCATCCATAGAGGTCGTCCAAAGACCGTAGAGGTCGTCCAAAGAAGAAACAAAGATGACAGCCCATGAACCTCGTCCATGACAGGGTCGTCCATCCGTTATGACTCTTGGACGACCTATAAGGACTTCAAACGTAGTTACCACATGCAATCCCTGGACGAGGTTAATACACTTATTCCAGAACGCTCAAGTGAAATAAAGGACATAGCCACGAAACCACCTTCGATGACAGTTACAGAACGTATGACCAAATAATGTAACTTCCATAGCAGTTATGGAAGTTACCTCCTCCAATATAGGAGAAGTTATCAAGTAACTGCTTATAGCATGCACTATATAAACAACTATCACCGAGGAAAAGGTATGAGAGATCTCTTCCAAGTATTTTGGAATTCTTAAAGTTAAAAGAGACACTAACTTCATCATCGGAGGGTTTTTGGCCGGTCTACCCCCGGTCACCTCTAATAGTTTGCTCATCTCTTCAGGATTCTTTCTAGATTATCTTTTCGCCATTGTAATCCGAAGCATCCAGCCTACTGATTTTGTCATGCATCATATATATATATAGCAAAGATGTCCACTAACAACAACAATTAATAGTTATAGGCCATTTTGAACAAACCAAGAGAACATACATCCTTGGTGTGAACCCGATATCATCAAGAAACCATTTTTCTTTTATTCTAAAATCCAATCACATGTTATACAATCATGATATGAAAACCTGGCTCTGATACCAATTGTTGCAAAATCTGGTTTTGTATCTCATACAAAACACACAGCGGAAGCAACATACATGGATCTATTTCATTCATGATTGGTAACATGTACTATGTAAATTTCAAAAATTAAGAACAAGATAGCGTACCTTGGTGCGGTGAAATTCAAAACAAAAAATTAGAAATACTTGGGGAACACTTTTAATCTTCACTCCAATTCCACTTTACGCCCAAAAAGTGTGGTCTCTCAATCAGTTTCTAAGGGAGAATAATTGAGTGGCTTCACTCACACATACACACCACTTCACAATGATGTCTCTTTTCTTATTATGAAAAATTCTGTATGTTTCTCCCTTTATAACTAACTGATTATCTAATTGGGCTAGCCTATTGAGCCTTTCCAATTGGGCTTTAGTGTGTGGCTTGGAGTGGGACCAAAAGGAACCAATAAGACACTAACTCTAATGGGCCTAGGGCTTTGTTATCAACTCTTGACAAGTCCAAAGTTACCATTAATTATATTTAATACCACCATAAAAGTATAATTGTACTCTAGGTCTTATTAATAAATTATATCCCAAGACTTTATTATACATGCAACCCCTTCATAAAATATTCGTAGTAATATAAAGTCATGAATATAGACTGCCACTTTGAAATTATTACATCTTAATCCTTGAATGCCTGGTTTAATCCTTTAAGTTATTCATCATATATTTATGAAATCCAATTTCATAAATATATACTTTAGTATATCCTTACTAAAGTGGTTAGACCTAACACTCTGAATAACCAAAACCATTAAACTTATCTCAAGGGAATATTTTATATCTCCGTTAAGAGATTATGAATTCCATCTTGAGAATATATGTTCCATCAACACTAAATGTGACTGCCCAACATACTGAGATTTTGATCGTGATTTTAGATCTCACTCCTAATATATCAAAGCAACCTACATCTCATGATCAGGTCCATTATTCTCTCAGGATTAAGAGTTCATGCAAATAGAAGTCGTGAGATTTATTATTCATTTGACAGTCATTAGGAGAATAATAAATCTCACAGCAGTCCAGTTCAATATGTCTTAACTCTTAAAACATATCAACATATCAACTAGAAGTCTCCACTTCTATGGTCAAGACAAATCATCTTAGTTGATATGTTATAATCTTCGCAAATGAAATGCCCAATTTCATCACCGACTATGAACTATAATTCTGAGTTTATAAAGAACTTGTGATTTATATCTTCCATAACTAAATCACATACTATGCATCTCATGGACTATATGATAATGTCCAAATATTTATGTTACCATTATTTTAGATGATAATAAAACAACTTTATTAATCATAACATTAAGTCATACATAATGTCATATATAGCATCATACAATAGGACTTAAGGACACATATCCTAACAGGTTGTTCTTTGTTGATGGCGTTGCAATCTGGGTGTTTTTGGGAAAGTGAATTTGAGTTTTGCCCGAGGACGAGCAAAAGTTAAGTGTGGGGGAATTTGATGAGAATGCAAATTGTCATATTTTTCTCCCTTAATGTTTATTCTTTTATACTTATTTGGTGCCTAAATGTATTCATTATTCTTATATTTTGATTTAGGATGCAAATGGAGGCATTAAGTGCGAAACGAAGTTAATTGGGCGATTCTGGATAGCTTTAACATCACTTCGTAATCTAGGTATAACTCTCTCATCTGAGCTCCGATTGAGATGATTCAAGATACTATGAAACGCCAAGACAAAGCTCTACAACTTTCATGTTTTAAGTTTTGAGAGATACAGGACTCATCAAGGTCAAAATTGGGCTTGAAGTTGCTGCACCTGCACTGCTGACATTCTGGAATAATCCTTTGCCTGAAATTCTAATACGCGAATCTGATGCAGTTAATTTTTGGAAGTTTCCAGATCTGATGCACGAAAATTCCATCTGAAAAACACCACTTTCCTTGTTATATTAGGACTTTGTTTTATTTTTAATATTTTTCCTTAATTAGTCAGATTTGTATATTATTATTTAGAATATTTTTAGGAGATTTTGTAGGCTTGAAAAAGGGGGAAGTAACGTGTAAAAGAGGGGAGGAGAAATCAGATTGGACATACAAGCCTCTCTCTCCCCTCTTCTCTGACTTCTCCTTTGATTTTCTATCATGGCCCTGTGTGGCTAAAACTTTTATACTTGGTCGAAGGAAACGAAAGCCTCAGAATCAATAAAACTATGAGATCTAATTTTTTTTTATTGTTCAATTTATGCTTTGAGTATCGAATGTTCTTCTATGCCTATTTTCATGATTGTCTCTTTTAATTACTAGAAGGCCTACTAGTTTATTATTCGTTGCAATCTACCGCTAGGTTAGATATCAAATCCGTAATTGTTTGATTTCTATAATTTGTGAAGCAACCAAGATTTAATGATTTGCTGCATCAGAAATTATTAGATCTTAGGAAGAACGCTCAACTAAATTAAATGCAACCACTTGTGCTTGTATTGTTAACTTCGTCAATCTCTCTAGTTCTTAAGGCTGCTACTAAATTAAACATTTAGCGCTTGTCATGGGTTTTTTAGTAGTTAGGGTTTATTAGATCGCTTATTTTCTAATTAACTATGACTAAGGAGAGATAGGAAAATAGTTCCAATGGTGAATATTCAATGAGTGAATTGATATATACTTGCATTAATGATCAGTTGTAAAATTTCGATGGTGGATGTTGACTTAGACCAAGGGTCGTTCTCTTGATTGATTTTGATACTTTGATTTAAATTGATCCTTAGTTGTTTTTCTTAAAATTCTTTTCCTTATACTCAAACCCTCCCCCCCCCCCCCCCCCCCACCCCTCCTTGTTCACGTAGCATAAAACTAGGCTAGATACTCTCCGTGAGAATGATCCTTACTTGCACTACTATATATATTTTTAGGAGTATAGGTTTTGTTTTTGGTTGCCTGTGATAGCACACTAGCTTCGATATGCTATTAGAGGAGCAGTTTGCTCTCATCCACTCTTCAATATCGAGTAAGAGAAAATCATGATGTTTATTGGAGATGCCAAACAACTTCCAAAATTTTTTTGCAACAATACAATCCCTAAGGACATGGGATATGGATTTCGTGGCCTGTTCACACATTTCACATGCTGTGTCAAGGTTTATGCCTATTGAACCTAAAACTTCACGTGTTTTTCCTTCTTCATCCTCTTTACACTTAGTTGTTGGCACCTCTTGTTTGTCGGTGAGTGATTTCTTGTATGTGTAAAGATACGTAGGCTGTCTCATCTCTTTCCTTAAAGTATTGGATCAAACTTCAATCATGTTACAAGAGTGGATTCAATTGGTTTCATTGATCATTTTGCAAACTTGCCAGCTATCATTTACAACATCATAAATATATTAATTTATTGAGGTAAATTACACCAACACCCACGAGGTTTAAGTGAAGTTAGACATTCCATTATATCCAATTTTTCAAAAATGACTCCACCTCTCTTTTTTTTCTTTTTTTCTTTTTTTTATACAAGATAGAATTCTACTCTAACCTATTTTAAATGTATATGTGTGTGAAGCTCTACCTCTAAATGATCAAAATAATTAACATTCCACTTTTTTTTTTAGGCGGAAATACCATTTTCATCCTTTATATTTTCACCATATTCCCATTTTGGTCCCTACTTTTTTATTTTACCGCTTTTCGTCCCTAAATGAAAAAAGCATTCCATTTTGGTCCCTATCGTTACTCACTTAATAGAAATATCCTACGTGGCAAATGGAGTGCACTATTGGCACAATAAATACTAACGTGTCCATTAAAATGATATTAAAAAAATTTATTTTGCTTTAAAAAAATGCCACGTCAACAATTTAATTAAAAATATTCAAAAATTAAAAACTTCTAATTTCTTAATTTTAATTTTAATTGAAAAAATAAAAAAACAAAAAAAAAAAATTCAGTTATAAAGATTAGGAAAAAAATTCTTTGCATAACTTTTTCAATTTTTCTAAAACTCTCTTGGTAACCAAACACAAGAACTCAAACTCATATTAACTTCAATAAAAAATCTAACCCAACTCATATTTTCCAAGCTCTCTCTACAAAGTACTCCATGCTCTCACTCTCTCTAAAAAAATATCCAAGATCAAAAGGAAATCTCTCAAGCTAATTTTTTGAGTTCACCGAATATTAACGGATTTCTCTGCCCAAATGAATCGACCAGAAGAGTTTTCGTTGAAGGAGACCAAACCCTATCTTGGAGGGTGAATGGTCACTCACTATAAAAAGCACATGAGTTCCGAATCCAAATCGACTCCTCGTTTGGAGAAGATTTAGAATCCATAGTGGAATTAGGTGTGCACTTTCTCTAAAGATCTTATTCTGGCTTCGCTACTTGTCATTACTGTAATGGATAAGAATGATCAAGGGCGGAGCTAGGAATTTTTGTTTGGGGGGGCCAAGTTGCGACACTAATATATTTATCAAGACAACCCCCCCTCCTCCCCACACACACACACACACCCATGTATATATACACACACGCTTTTTTACTATATACACACACATATATATACACACACTTTTTTATTTGATAAGTTATATATATACTCACACCCACCAAAAAAAAATGAGCTTAGTATTTTCAATTAAAATTTATTTTTAATGGCGATCTTTCATAAAATAAAATTCATTTTTTCCATTTTCATAGTAAAATTCTTAAAAAGTTTCATTTTAAATACAAATTATCAAATTTTATATAAAAGTAAGTAAAAAATATTTCAATTGAACTAATGAAATTTTCAAAAATATGAATGATCCAAAGCTTGGAAGAATAAGTTAGGTTCCAAACATATTTAAAGCTACCTTACTCTAACCCATTGTGTGGCAACTAAAGACACATTTCACGTGTAGTTTTAGTGACAAAATTTTTTTAATGAGTCAATGACTTGTTAATCGTCACACAATGGGTTGAAAAAAATATATTCAAACATATTTGATATCAAACTTTATCAAATATTTAACAGATTTAAGAGCATATTTTACAATAAAAAATAGAATTGCGAAAAATAAAGTTATATCTCATAACTTTTAGACCAATTATTTTTTTTAAAGCATTATTGGACTAATTCAAATATTTGGGGGGGGGGGGGGGGCAACTCTTATTTTTGTAGACTAAATTTTGAAAACATTAAAATAATTGTATATATATTTTAAAAAATTTAAAAATTTGGGGGGGCCACCCTTATACATACCTCCGTCCCTGAGAATGATGATTCCATGGGTCAAGTTGAGTTTGAAGTGAAAACCCAACTCTCTCTCTAAACCCATGGATGAAAACCCAAACTTTCTCTCTCTCTCTAAATCCATGGCCGAAACCAGCGGTGGCTTTTTCTCTAAACCAATGGGCTAATTAAATCGGGGGCTTTGGATCTGGGGTTAAAGGTGGTGTGGATTGATGGATTTAAGGTTATGTGGTTGTGTGGCTGTTTGTGGTTTGGTTGTGCATGGAGGCTAAAATTCTAGGTTTGAGTTTGCATTTTTTTTGTGTTTTTATGTTTGAAAGCATAAGAAAATCTTGTTGAATGTCTTCGGGTAATTGTTGAATGTCTTTGTGTTTTGTGAATTTTTATGGGCATGTCTTTTTATGGGTTTGGTTGCTAAGAAAATGCAAGAAAAGAAAAGAAAATCTAGAATTTTTAATTTTCTAGGCAAGGTTAGTTAAGGAAGAAAATGAAGAACACATGTTCTGAGTTTTTCATGTTCTTCCAAAAAAAAAAAAAATTAATTTAACTATTTTCTTTTCTTTTTTAAAAAAAATAAGAAGGTTAGAAATTTTATTTTTATTTTTATTTAATGTGGCTTTTTTTAAAATTAAATTGCTGACGTGACATTTTTTAAAAACCAAATAATTTTTTTAATATTATTTTAATGGACACGTAAGCATTTACTGTGCTAAAAGTGCACTCTGTTTGCCACGTAGGATTTTTCTATTAAGTGAATAATGGTAGGAACCAAAACAGGAATAAGGTCAAAATGTTAGGACGAAAATGGTATTTCTACCTTTTTTTGAAGGTACAAAATGTTAATTATTTTGATCCTTTGAGGGGTGGAGTGTCAATTGAAAACACTAGGAGGTGTTAGTTAAGTAACAATGCTCTTGGCAATTATTTTGATCATGAATAGCAAATCTAATTTCGTTGTACCTCAAGAGTGTCAGTGTAAGTTAGCCAAATAATTAAGCTAATTCTACTATTTGCAAAACTCTATTACCCAAGTTTTAAGAAGTTTGAATTACTATTTTAAATGAAATTATACCACTAGCACTTTTTTTTATATATACCATATCTACGTAATCTCATCTTAATTATTCATCTATTATTCTAAGATATCGTCTACCTCCATCCCTAGCGAAGCCATATGAGGCAAAAACCACGTATAGTTTTGAAGCCGGGCCTTTCCAGCAACAAGGCCATGGGACCAATATGATGATTGGTTTAGGTAGGGCAGTCGGCCTATTATGGGTACATATAGGGATTAATGCTGAGACTACGATCCACAAGTTGATGCATGAGACTCACCCTCTTTACCTGGGAGTGAAGAGGCTGAAATGGGACAACAATGCTAGTATCACACACTTTAATATATACTTTACTACAATTGTCTTACGTGACAAATTATGAGTGGTGAAGAAAAAAATAATGAGCTCTTATAATAGTGACAAACAACCAATCATAATTTGCCACATAAGACAATTATGGTAAAATGTGTAAAATGTACTAACATTGTTGGCGAAATAATACCACACGGAAATTCCAACAAAGATAGGTTTTTGTATGGTGGATGCAAATTTTATGATATCTCATAGTTGGTAGGTAGGGGACCACACACTCTTTTTTGGGTTTTTTTTATTATTTTTAATGAATAAACGCACCCAACTACGACTAGAGAAATTATAAAGGGAACATCTGATTTGTACAAAAAAAAAATACAATGTGTACTTCAATAAACATGGCATGTCCAAGAAAATTAGGTGGAATATCGAAGCATGGCCGTGTATGATTTCCTTGAAACAAAGCAATAGATGGGATTATGGCAATATACAAGTTTGTGTTTCTTTCCCAAAAATATCATATACCATTAAAACATTTGAGTTATAGGGATTCTATTCCTTTGTGTGCGCCAGTCTCTGAGAGCTTTGATAGAGGAAAATATTTGGCTTCTAACTTTTATGTAAATGTAGAATCGAAGACAAGATTTTTTATAAAGAAGAAAACAATATGATTGTCAGAGAGATTATCTTCTTAAAGACAAATTACATATCTAGAATTTGATCTATTTCTCAAGCTTTTAGTTCAGGGTTAAACAGCAACAAAATTCAAGGTTCTTAATTCTCTGCTACAAAGAAAATCAGCATCGTGAACTAATATGAACTCAGGCACACCGAAAAGATCATTCTTCATTTAACTCTTCTATAAAGCCATGTCCTCCACTACAGCAGTCACCCAACAGAAATTTACACACCAGACTCAACTTTAGTCTCGGCCTCTGCCATTGCTGCCAGTGGCTGAAGAGCTTTGAGAGGATTGATAATGATACCATCTATAAGCCCATATTCTTTGGCTTCTTTTGCACTCATGAAGAAATCTCGGTCAGTATCCTGATTGATCCTGTCAAGACTTTGACCAGTGTGGTAGGCGAGATACCCATTAAGGTTAGCTTTATGATGCAGCATTTCATTTGCCTGAGAATCATCTCTAGTTTAGGATAGTGTTTCTAAGATTAAATCATAAATAATAAGAATAAAAGAGATGACAAGTAGATAAACAGAAACTGCAGCTATTATATAGTAATAAGACTGTCCTAGTATTAAATATGTCACAGGTGGATTTCCATTCCTTCAATTTCTTTATTGTTTGACCTCCAACTAGAGCCAAGCAGACTACAAAAATATAGAGGTCAAGCAGACTAAAAAGTTGAACAATCTCTCAAATATGCATTAAGATGTTGACCCGTTTTTCTTTTCTTTGCTGATTCCTCTCAATGAAATTTTCCATGTTGCACTAAGTTCCTTACAGATGCATGCATGCTGATGAGAATCAACAAGCATTCAAGGATCCATTGCATGTTCCAGTTGAGCCAATTACAAGAGCAAGATCCAAGAAGATTAAAGAAGCACTTAATGGGCTGATTCAAGGGATTTGGGCTGATTCACATTCCAGGCAGGGCCCAAAGGAAGATAAAGGCATAATAAATTTAATCCAAGCTATTGAGGGCTGATTGACTTAATTGGTCGCTATTTATGGCATGGAATTAAGGCTGATTGACTTTCCTGCTCTAAATCAGTTAATAAATACTTTTCCTAATTTAGATATTCTAATTTTGGACCAGATCTTCCTTAATTTTAGGCTTTTATTATTTAGAACGTTTTTTAGGGTTTTTCCTATTTTGGATATGCTATTTTCAGACAAAATCAGGTTTTAATTAAGGTTTTATTATTTAGTACGTTTTTTTTTATATTTTCTACATTCAGTCATGCCTTATAAATAGCATGCACTCTTTGTAATAGAGGAGATTATTGAATAAAAATCAGAAAAGGTGAGGCTTTGCTCTTCTCTTTGGTTCTTCAAGAACTGTGAACTTATCAAAGATTCTTCCTCGCGGCGTTCAAACTTATACCTTTGGTTCGTGATTCCTTTATAATCATTGGGTCAAGGTCTGTTACTTATACCTTTGGTTCGCGTTTCTCTTATAAACGTTGGGTCTGGGTTTCTATCAAATCTAATTTTTAGCTTTCTTGGGCAATATTCCAATATTGTTTGTTGGGTCTCAAAGCGAGTCGATTGAGGTTCGCATCATTTGGTATCAGAGCTCAGGTTCTAAAATCAGTTTTCTATCATTTTATCTTTTGTTTCTTGTTATCTTCCTATCTTGTTCCGTTTCTGTTTTTTGTTCTTCGTTCTTGTTTTGTGACGTGCACTAGGTTAAAATTGTGCACTGAGTTCCAAAAAAAAAAAAAAAAAAAAAAAAAACTGCAGAAAGAAAAAAAAAAAGTGAAAATAAAAAGACTGCAAAAAAAAAAATTTTGTTTTTAGTTTCAGTTCTCTCAGAGCAATTATATTGTTTTCTTTTGTCCTATGTTTCTTTGATTTGTGTTTTTGTCATACTTTCTAGCCGTTGGTATTTGTTTGAATACTACAAATTGAATTTCTTGATCAAGTTTATTAGTTTTTTGCAGAATTGAAAATGGGAAGCTGCGAGTGGAAAAAGGCAAGAGAGTGTGAGACTAATATCGGGAAAAAGCCAATTTAAGAGTGAAACACGAGTGGGAGTGACATAATCTGAGTGCAAACACATGAGGGAGTGCTGTGAGTAATTATTTCTAACCTTTCTTTGTAGTTTTTAAAATGTCTTGCAGGAGCGAAACATCAAATAAGGAAGGAGGGGAGGAGTTATCTATCATGTTGCAGGCTATGCAACAACAATTTGAACGCATGAACGTTGTATTTAATGAGATTCGGGATCGGTTGGACAGGCAAGATACTGTTATTGCTAACTTGCGTGAAGATGAAGAGGATCAAGTTTCGTGGAACAATGAGGGCAAGTTTGCGCAAAGGGGCGAAAGGCGTGGTAGAGGATTCCGAAGAGATCCAAGATGGCAAGATGGGACTGACAGAAGCCTAGGAAACATAAAAATGAAGATACCATCATTCAAAGGAAAAAATGATCCAGAAGCGTACTTGGAGTGGGAGAAGAAGGTGGAGTTCATCTTTGAGTGCCACAATTACTCCAAGGAGAAAAAGGTAAAACTAGCTGTGATTGAGTTTATTGACTATGCTATTATATGGTGAGATCAACTTGTGATGAACAGAAGGAGAAACCATGAGAGGCCTATTGAGACGTGGGAGCAAATGAAGGCCACCATGAGGAGGCAGTTTATCCCTAGTCACTACTATAGAGACATGTATCAAAAATTACAGAGTCTTACTCAAGGCTATAGGAGCGTGGATGACTACCACAAGGAGATGGAAATTGCCATGATTCGAGCTAATGTAGAGGAGGATAGAGAAGCTACCATGGCAAGGTTTCTGAATGGGTTGAATCGGGACATTGCCAATGTGGTGGAGTTGCAGCACTACGTGGAGTTGGAGGACATGGTGCATATGGCAATAAATGTGGAACGACAGCTCAAAAAGAAAGGAACTCGGTCATTTCAAAATCCGGGCTCCTCTGCTTCATGGAGATCAAATGGGAGGAAAGACGAAGGGGCTGTTTTCAAGTCCAAAACCGAACCACCAAAAAGGAGAGATGAAGGTCCCAATGTCAACAAAGGTAAAAATGAGTCCCAAACTCATAATCGTGATATTAAGTGTTTTCGTTGTTTGGGAGTAGGTCATATAGCTTCACAATGCCCAAATAAGAGGACCATGATTGCACGTATTGATGGAGAGTGGAAACTGAAAGTGAGGGAGATGATGACCTGATTCCATCACTTGAGGATGCTTGTGACGATGATGTGGAGTATCCAATGGAGGGTGAGGCACTTGTGGCTAGGCGTGCTTTAAGTGCCCAAGTCAAAGAGGATGATATGGAACAACGGGAGAACATTTTTCATACTAGATGCCACGTCAACAGCAAGGTATGTAGTATGATTATTGATGGGGGAAGCTGTACTAATGTAGCTAGTACCACTTTAGTTGAAAAATTGAATTTACCTACCATAAAACACCCTAGACCATATAAGTTGCAATGGTTGAATGATTGTGGGGAGGTTAAGGTAAATAGGCAAGTACTGGTTTCTTTTTCAATCGAGAGGTACAAGGATGAAGTACTTTGTGATGTTGTTCCAATGCATGCGGGTCACATTTTATTGGGCAGGCCATGGCAATTTGACAGAAAGGTCAATCATGATGGGTTCAAGAATAGGTATTCTTTTGTAAAAGACAATAAACCCATTACTCTTATACCGTTGACTCCAAGTCAAGTCTATGAAGATCAAATGAATTTGAAAAGAGAAAATGATCTGAAAAAAAAATTGTGAGATTGAGAGTTCAAAAAAAGATGATGAGAGGGAGAGTGAAAGGAAAAAAGAGAGCGAACAGAAAAAAGAGAGTGAAAACAAAAGAGATATTGAAAA